>OX457027.1:25977046-26099546 GCA_949752745.1 Protula sp. h YS-2021 | reverse complement strand
GATCGGGGTAGGTCGACAGTGTACTGGCAGGTAGGGGGGGATCGGGGTAGGTCGACAGTGTACTGGCAGGTAGAGGGGATGGGGGTTGGTCGACAGTGTACTGGCGGGTAGGGGCGATGGGGATTGGTCGAAAATGTACTGGCAGGTAGGGGGGATGGGGGTTGGTCGAAAATATACTGGCAGGTATGGGGGATTGGGGTTGGTCGACAGTGTACTGGCGGGTAGGGGGGATGGGGGTTGATCGAAAATGTACTGGCAGGTAGGAGGGATAGGGGTTGGCCGAAAGTGTACTGGGCAGGTAGGGGGGATGGGGTAGGTCGACAATTTACTGGCAGGTAGGGAGGATGGGGGTTGGTCGACAATGTACTGGCAGGTAGAGGGGATGGGGGTTGGTCGACAGTGTACTGGCGGGTAGGGGGGATGGGGGTTGATCGAAAATGTACTGGCAGGTAGGAGGGATGGGGGTTGGCCGAAAGTGTACTGGGCAGGTAGGGGGGATGGGGTTGGTCGACAATGTACTGGCAGATAGGGGGATGGGGGTTGATCGAAAATGTACTGGCAGGTAGGGGGGGGGGGGTTGGTCGACAATGTACTGGCAGGTGGGGGGAGGGGGGATGGGGGTTGGTCGACAATGTACTGGCAGGTAGGGGGGGGGGGGGTTGGTCGACAATGTACTGGCAGGTGGGGGGAGGGGGATGGGGGTTGGTCGACAATGTACTGGCAGGTAGGGGGATGGGGTTGGCCGACAATGTGCCTGTGTTGTCATGACCAGGACCTTTTACTCTTGGCTGTGTTTTCTTTGAAGACGAAAATTTTTCTTGGGTGTATTTTGACACAGAGCAGAATTTTTACGCCTCCGTTTTAAGAAAAGAATTGTTTTCTTGACTAGCTTGTTATGAATAGAACATTTTTCTGCCGTGTTTTCACGAAGAGAAAAACTTTTTTCTCAGAGAAAATGTTTAAAACGAACTTTAAAGGAAGTCCTAATATGTAAAAGAGAAAATATAAATGATATAGTGTCCTGCGAATTTCTAAATATAACGACAAATTTTAAAAATTTGCGTTTCTGAGCAATGTTTAATATCGGCTTTTATTATTTTTGGGCAGCTGCCAATGCACGCCACCAGGCCAAACTACACCGCGGGAAAGCGCCGATGCCGGTAAAAGCTATACCCGCCACTGTGATGGCCCCCATCGAGTCCCCCGTAGCTGTCAATCACTTGTTCCTGGGAAGGACTCTCACTGTGCAGCAAAAGTGCCGGCGCAAAAACAGGACTGTTGTGGAGGCGCCAAAAATAGCCTCACTTTATGATACCAGCGTGGTCAAAGAAAACATAGGGCTGTGCCGAAACTCAAAATCACGTAATCGAACAGCGGGCGCATCGGATAGCAGCAGCGGGGCAGAATCGAATACGGCGGATAAGGAGAGGGTGAGAAGTTGTTTGCAAGCTTATGGCAGGAGTGTATCAGTGCAGAGTATTGATTCGGAGATTTCCGCCACTGGCTCTTCGCAGCGTGGCAGTGCACTGACGCTCAGCGACAGCAACTCTGACGTAAGCACTATATGCGGTGACTGTGATACAGCAAGAAGTGATGACGTGTTCCACGGCAGGGAGCATGAGTTATGTGATCAGGAAATAAATGAAGAAACTGGGGAAGTCGTAGTGAAAGACACGACAGCAGCAGGCTCTAACGAGTCTGACCGAGAGCTCGAAGCCTCCGAAAATATTTCTAGTCCTTCTGTTTCGAAGTCCAAAGATGGCATTTTGCCAAATGTGTCTCAACTATGTGATCAAAACGATAATGAATTTAATCACAGGGAAATAGATTCGGTAGAGGTGAAGGTTAAAGTTCAAAGTTCAGAGCCAGAGCATATCAATGGATGCAACGAAGCGAACTCGATATCAAATGACGTAGACGGTCGGGTGTCGCCGGAGGACTCACCCAAAATGAGACTGGTGACTCATCACCATGTGTATCCCAGGCAACACTCGTCGTCAGAGGATGACTCATCGCCGTCACCCACGCACGAGCACACGTCCATGCACGATTTCATTGGCAACCCCAGAACAGACAGTAAGGTGTATAACCCCTTCCCTAGTCAACATATCAGTCGCAGACGCGCGCAGAATGGCGTCAAGCTTGGCCTGTACCCGGCGGGCAATGTGCCCAGGCTGGAGGTGGGCATGATGCGCAGTAGGCCACTTCAGGCTATTGGCAGGCAGCAGCTAAATGTGTGTCTACATCGCCAATACATGGCCGAAGTTAAGAAACAAGCGAAAGTTTCGAAATAGTTTCTAAATAGTTATATATTTTTTTTTCTTTTACATTGTTGCAGTTTTCGTCAGTAGAGGTGCTCTTGTTTTGTTTAGGTTTCATTTTATTATTTTTGGTGCAAAAAATGGTAAAATTTAATTCAATTTGATTAATTATTCAGTCTGTTTTTGTAACCTTTTATGTTCCAAGGGGCCACAAGGAAATTTCATTTCACCTCTATAAAACTTATTCGAAAATAGTTTGCAAAACTGAAAATGAATTACTTTAGTCATATCTTTTTTCATGTTGATTATATTTACAATCCATTAAATGCTACGGATTTTGTCACGGTTTTCTTTCAGGACTTTTTCTGTAGATGATATAGAATAGTTTCTTTTTTTTTTAGTTTTTAGGGAGTTGGTTTTAATGAAAATAATGGTTAAAAGTGAAAAATCATTTTCTCCAAATCAGGAGATTCTTATGAAAAATTACATCACTTGAAATACTTGCAAAATTAATCTGACTTGTATACACGTGATACGTGATACATGTATTGTACGTGATACATACGTAAAACATACGGAATACGTACGAAATACATACGGAATACATACGCAATACGTACGAAATACATGCGGAATACGTACGTAATACAAACGAAACAGTCTATCGTTGCTGAGTTTTTGCATAATAAGGCGTTGAGAATCCTGTGACCAAACAAATTCAGATATTATATGGAAATCTACGTACAGAAGACAATTTCAAAAGATTATTCTCCAAAGTCGAGATTTATCTCAGTATAAGATGATCTGTGTGACTGGGGGAAAGTATCAAAATAATTTTGAGGCAGAGCAGACTTCAGTTAAAATGTAACAAAAATATGACGCCAGATGGGTCTCAAGTATGCTGCGGTCACGTGATAACCGGGACGTCATGTGGGGCTCGTATCCCGGGGGTGGGGCAAACAAATTGATTACCATGTGTGTCCGTGACTTTATTAAACGATCCCTGAACACGGAGTGCTAAGTGTGAAATATTACCCCTTTTTTAACCAAACGCGGAGAACATCTCCATAAGCACCCTCCCCCCTTTTCGTAGGAAACGTGGAGTACGAAATGACGAACGAAATTGGCACTCCGCTCACACCACGTTTGGCTCCAAATCATACTTCCTTTCTTCGCGCTTGTTGGACGCGCATGGCATATCATATGAAGCCCCCCCCCCCTCCCTCCGTCCCGTAGCTCGAATATTGCAGTCACGTGATATGCCCGATGCTCAATCATTATGCATACAAGGGAATCCGTCTGCGAGAAGTCTGAAAGCCTGAAGATTTTCTGCGCGTGTGCCTTTAGGATCACCGCTTACATGTCAACACCAGGGACATTATGACGTGTACCAATTGGTGTGGGGGTGTGACGTCACCACGATGCTATCCTTCATTTTCTAGGCCTCAAAAGTGAAATATCGGCGATGCAGATGAAAATCAGTTTCTTCGGGGTGTTGTATGATCTCGCATATCATGGTCATTTCATGCGAAGGAAATTGCTGAGGCTTATGGGTAATGCCAAAGCAAAACATTGCATTCATCTTTGTAAACTTGAAATTGTAACTTCACTTGACTGTGAAAACTGTTCAATTGTTGCATTTTGCCAGAAAATAAAAGTAAAAATTATACTGATGTTAAATAAAGGTGTTGTGTCTTTATCCCGCGTGTAACCGAGGGATGTAGTTTTGAGCTTGTCCGTCTGTCCATCTAACCGTCCGTCCGCAGGCGTGTCCGGGCTATATCTCGGAAACTATAGGTCGGATTGTTGTGATTGTTGAGTCAGATCTCCAAAAACTATTAATCTGATTGTTTTGAAATTCAGGCATAGATGCAGTACATATTGAAGGTGTGCAACGCGGTGGTTTTGTTCCGATTCATAACAATTAGTAGTGGGAAAATACGGGTTTGAGCACGCGGGTGCTCAAACCCGTACGGGTTTGGGCACGCGCGTGCTCAAACCCGTATTTTCAGGTGTTTTGAAACCCGTACGGGTTTGAGCACAGGTGTGTTGAAACCCGTACGGGTTTGAGCACACCTGTTTTCAAACCCGCTCGGGTATGAACACAGGTGTTTTTTTTTTTTTTTTTTTTTTTTTTTAGAAGTTGTAAGAAACAAACAAATAAACAAATAAAAGAAACAAAAAAATATATATAAACAAATAAAAAATAAATAAAACGAAGGTCAAGGACACTCAACGTTAAGATAACTAAAGATCAGTAAAGGTTAAGGTCACTATATATGAAGAATAAAGTTAAGCCTATCATAGAAGACTTTTATAGACGAATGAAATGAGAGAAAAAGAGAGGTATATAAGAAAAAAGTGAAAGTGAGGCATTAGTCAAAATGAATCGCATTGAGTGCTACAAGTGCTGGGTTATCCTACGGTATGAGGGTGAGCCACACAACTGTCCCGTGGGTCATAATGCTCCACGCCGGTTTTGTTGCAGGAAGTGTGGTGGTCTCCTATGGTACAGTTACTCATCTGTAGCATGGGGGGCTGACTGCACGGATTGCTACTGGTGTGGAGTTAAACTAAAAAATTTGGGTGGTTTTAACTCGCACCCATTCAAGTGTGTTGGCCGCCCTTTTACCATGGATCAGTACTACAAGTGGCAATGTAAATGCAAGTTCTTGGAGGGTTCAAAGAGCTACTACTAAAAACTACTACAACCAACACCCTCGGCTCTTTTCAGAGCCACTATTTCTTAAAAATAAGCTAAACCTGTTTTGATGTGTGTATGTGTGTGTGTGAAAAAAAAAAAAGTATAATTTTATCTTCCAGTTCAAGTACTTTTCCCCTCTCTCCACTCTCACATTTCATGTCTTGTATTGAATATTGCTGAAGGTGAAGGACACTAAGTGAAACCAATCATTCCTTCCCTCTCTCTCCACCCCCACATTTCAGGTCATGTATTCAAGACCATAGAAGGTGAAGGACACTTTAAGTGAAGCCAATCAAGGAAGACTTTTACAGACCAATGAAATAAGTAAAAAATATATATAAGGAAAAAAAAAAAGAGAAAGTGAAGCAACAATCATGTCTTTACGCCTTGACAGAGTCGGTTTGTTTCATAAGTTTTTTTCACTCGGTGTTCGGAACACAGTGTTTTTGCAGTGTTTTAGAATGGCCGGATGAGAATGCGTATGACTTATGGAAAATATTTTTCGCTATTGAAATGGCGTTAGGCGGTATAGAAGACTGGATTGAAGAAAACCAGCTCTTTGGGCGGGTTTGCTAATCAATCCAGAAGAAAAATTAAAGCCCTTTTAATGGCTTCTATTATTACAAAATAAGCAACATGTGTCTTTAAAAAATTGTATGTATGTGTGTATGTGTATGTGTGAGTGAATAAAAGTATTTTTTTAAAGTTATACGAGTATTAAAACGTTATGTAAGTATAAAAACAACCTTTTTTTTTTTAAGAAAAGAAAGAATATATAAATAAAATAGAAAAGGGAGCAGCGTTGCTTAACACAAATTGTAGCACATTTCAAAGTACAGAGCAAGAGGCACAGTGACGTAACGTAATTAAGAACCAATCGTCATGCCATTTCACGGACAAATAAAATTGCGGCTACATTCAGACTTACTGTAGGCAAGGTCAAGGCCGCTCGGAACGGGTTGAGGTCGTATGTAAATGAGGCTGCTTTCAGGGTGGGGGTGCTCAATAAAGGTTAAGGCCGGTTAAGACAGGTTGAGGTCACTAATGAATAATACTTATTTCAGAGAACCAATAGTTTTGTAGTTACGAGAACGAATCAGGTTGGAAAGGGTGGTTTGAGAGGGGGGAACCATATGAATATATAAAAAAAAAAACCTGTTTGAGGTGTTTGAGAAAAATGGCTCGTCAAGAGGGAGACCAGATTGATTTAACAGGCAATGAGGAAGAAGATTCTGACAGAGCTATTATGGCTTCTTTTATAAGAAGTCAGGGAGATCGTGCATTATCAAGACAGTGGGTGACAACATATTACTTGAATGAGAATGGAGAGCTTATTGAAATGAATATAGGAATGCGGTTTTTTCACCAGAAAAGACTTCGTCTACAAGCCATAGAAACAGGAGACTACAGAATGGCATTTTACTTCCATTTCCTGCTAGGATATAAAATGCCTTGCACACAAGAAAGGGAAGAATATCCAGACTGGTTCAACGCATGGCTGGAGAAGTACACAACACGGTGTTTCATTTGCTTTAAGAAAATGGGACAAAGCAGAGCCTTCACAGAAACATGTTATCATGACCTCTGCATAGAATGTACTCACCAATGGTGCCATAGATGTTATGAAACTGGACAAATGACCTGCCCCATGTGCCGAACCAACACGAAATTTCAAATTTTTGAGACCAGGCAAATGAGAATAGCACTCTAAAAAAAAATAAGCAAAAATCCAACCGGCTCTTATAAGAGCCATCCACTCTTACAAATAAGCTAAATCTATTTTGTTTTAAAAACAGTTTGAGAAAAAAAAAATGTGTGAAAGTGTTTTAAAAGCAGTTTGAAAGTCATTGTAAATGTTTGAGAAAAAAAAAAGTTGTGTGAAAGTGAGTGGGACTTATGACGCTGTCATTACCTCTCTGAACTGTTTCGTCATACGAACATAATTACTTCGCGCTCTTTTGATCAACCGTCTGCTTTGTTGAACTATAGCAACCACATACCATTTACTGACCCTTAATCATACTACATCATAATTATAGTTTTATTGCCATCTTTTCCTTTTTTTATTTTTTAAAAAAGTGAAAGAATAAATGTATTAGAAAGAAATTAAGTAGAAGCCAGAATTTCTGTTTTAATTCATTAACAAATATCATATATTAAAATCCTTTAAAACATCTTTTTTTCTGTCTTTTTATGTATAATTATTTAGAGTTTCATACATAGTCTTCATTAAAACTGAACATAAAAAAAAATAATTATATAGAAAAAAAAGCTTATTTAAACAGTTAAAGTGTTAATTTTTTCAATTTTTTAATGAAATAACGTTAAATTTCATATAGAAAAACTTTTTTTTTTAGTTATTTTAATAAATGTAGTAATAAATAGTATCTTTTTGTTTCACATTCCATTTTTAAAAATAAGAAAAACTATAAACCTTTTAAGTTATAAGTGAAAAATAAAATATGAGAAACACAAATCTAAACCCTCATCACGGTGTTCAACCCCATGTCAGCATGGTTTGCCTTTACGTATGAACTTAGCGTATAAAAAGACGAAACAGTAGGAGGGATGGATAACCATGGAACACGAATTTTTCAACATCCAGTGTGAGCTGTATAAAATAAGTATAAGACTGCAGAAGCTGCAGCTCATGGCCAAGAAATCGGTGGTGTCGGTCGGTACTCAAACCGACCCACCGACGCTGTCACCGCCACCATCAACACCAGCACAGCCGACATTAAATCGACTGTTAGCAGAGCCGCCGGAGAAGAAAATGAAGGTTCCAGATTTGCCAACAGTAACCTATCTGGGGCCAGCTGGAGCGGAGAGTAGTCAGCAGGGAAACCAGCTGACTATTCAAACCCTCGAAAGCTGGCTCCAGCAGCAGCAACAATAGGAAAAAATAACATAATGGCCCTTTTTAGGGCCCCTAATATGTGAAATGAGCGCTTATTACGAAATTGAATGAAAGGTTTTTTGTGTGTGTGTGAAAGGGCTTATGGTAAAAGACGAATAAATGTTTATTAAAAAAAAAAATAAATCAATAAAAAATAAATAAAATAAAATGAATAAAATAAAAATAAATAAATAAACATAAATTTAAAAAGAAAGAAAGAAAAAAAAAAAAAAAAAAAAAAAAAAAAGAAAAGACAAAAAAAAAAAAAAAAAAAAAAAAAATCATTTTTCTGGAAGTGGTTTAAAAAAACATTTTCATCAAACCCTCTTAAGGTTTAACGTTATGTATGACGTCATTTACCTAAATATTTCAATCATACATAACTTTAAAACTATTAAACCAATTTCAACCGTCTTTTCAACATAATATTCAGGAAGACCAAGTATTTATGAATGTTATATTCATGATGTCTATATGCTTAGAATTTTTTTTATATATTTTAACCTAATTTCTTTAAGAAAACTATAACCTTAACCTCATTTCGCTAAGGACACTTCATTAAAGTATACATGCACCTTTAACCTAAAAATCATTTCATTAAGGACACTCCCTCAAAGTATACATGTACTTTTAACCTTAGCCTCATTTCGTTAAGGACACTTTGTATAAAGTGTACATGCACCTTTAACCTAAAAATCATTTCATTAAGGACACTCCGTCAAAGTACACATGTACCTTTAACCTTAGCCTCATTTCGTTAAGGACACTTTGTTAAAGTATACATATACTTTTAACCTTCATCCCATTTCGTTAAGGATACTTCGTTAAAGTACACATATACTTTTAATCTTGACCCCATTTCGTCAAGGACACTTTGTTAAAGTACACATGCACTTTTAACCTTGACCCCATTTCGTCAAGGACACTTCATCAAAATACACATATACTTTTTAACCTTAACCCCATTTCCTCAAGGACACATGTACTTTTAACCTTGACCTCATTTCCTCAAGACACTTCGTCAAAGTACACATGCACTTTTAACCTTATTTTAATTTCGTTAAAGTGAACGCGTACTTTTAACCTTGACCTCATTTTGTTAAGGTCACATATTTTTTTTTAACCTTGACCTTTCATACATATATAAAGGTATGTAACAAAGCATATGATAATTATGGATAACACTGTGGTTACAAAATATTATTATGGAGAATATGACTTAATAAATAAAGAAATTAGGAGACGTAAAGAATAAAAAAACGTCATTAATGTAGTGGATTTAACGGAGGAAAAAAATATAATGCTACAGAGGAAAATAATGCTACAGAGGAAAATGCTACAGAGGAAAATGCATTAATATCAGCTTACATTAATCGACAGAGTGAAGTTCAACCAATCCGGACGTATTACACTACACTTAAGTTTAAGAATAGAAAACTTAAATATATTAGAAAGTCTATGAGTAACTGGACAGAATTAGGGAGAAGACTAAGACATATACAGAAAGGAGAGTACCGATACGCCTTTATTTATCATATCATTCTTGGTATGGGAATACCATGTAAACAAGAAAGAGACGAATATCCTGAATGGGCTAAGCAGTGTGAGATATACTTGAGTGAAAAGTGTTTCATATGTAATGGTGTTATGGGATGGAGCCGAGTATATACAATGGCATACCTTCACTACTGTTGCTTAGAGTGTGCACATAAATGGAATGTACAATGTTTACGTGATGGAGTACAACGATGTGCATACTGTCGAACACCAGATAAATGTGTAGTTCTACATCAAAAGCAAATGTTAAAGTGGGGTGACCACATTCTTCAGTTCTAGAGAGAGACAATGCTTTTTATCATTCCATGTATATTGGTGTATGAATTACACTGTTACAGACAACGAAAACAAATTTTAGCTGAACTGGATGAAGTGTACGAACAGTTAGAATGGATGACTATTTAGCTGAAATTAATCGATTGATTGCTATTGGTGCAACAGCAGAGGTGGATTTTATCGGTATTGAGAATGCTCTCAACAAGTTAAGGGAAATTCCGTTATCTATCAATGAACAGGAAACTAATGTTATGGAGCGTGCAGCACAGGAGGAGGAGGAGGAGGAGGAGGAGGATGAGTATGATTGGTCTCCCTTACCCATCACTGAACAGGAACTTGATGTATTGGTACATACATCACTGGAGGAGGAGGATGAGTATGTTTGGTCTCCCTTACCCATTACTGAACAGGAACTTAATGTTATGGATAGTGCGGTAGTGGAGGAGGAACTTGATGTAATGGAGCATGTAGCACAGGAGGAGCATTTACCAATTACTGATACTAAGTTTAAAGAGCGTGCTGCACAAACTGATACTTCATCAATTGAAGACATAGACCCATGTGCTAAAAGACGTATATATCAAGCACCAGGAGGTAAATTGCGTGCACATTTATTACATTACAAAGAAAATACAGACGATGAGATGACGGAAGAAAATACAGACAATGATATAACACAAGAAAATACAGACAATGAAATAAAACAAGACCATAAGACAAGGCAGAGAAGTATCATGAAACATCATTGCTGCATATGCAGTCGACATTTTAGCTCTCGTCAGAAGCTACAACAACATCATCAAGCTAATCACCAACGCCTTACTCTAATGTGCACAGATTGTGGTAAAATGTTTAACAGTAGCAAGCTTCTCGGACAGCATCGATTAGTATGTAGTATGAGGAAGAAACAGCAACGCGTCTCACAAGTGGGTCGTGGGTATCGAAAAAGTATGCAAAACCATGCGAGAGAAAAGGTGTTTCAGCCTAAAAATGATCATGATATTTTAATGGCTTTGAAGGAATTGGAACCTGACATTGAACATTATTTAAAGGAAGATATAAGAGGAGGAATAAAATGGTATGTCACTCTACACGCAGTATATAGGAAAATGGTGAAAAACGATGAAGGGAATATGTTAGAAAAAACCTATAAAATTTATCAAGGGAGTAAAACATATACTGCACTACAACCTGAGGAAATTCAAAATGCATTACCTGAAGTATTTCAAACACTACATACAAAGTTTCAAGAATTTGAGCGTGAGGGTTCAGGTTGGCATTTAGATAAAGTGAACAATATTGAAGTGCATACCGCTACATATGATCCACTGGTAGGGTCTTCTTATTTACCATTACCCCAACCATTGGTGAGAACACGAGCCATTGTAAACATTAAAAACAAGGACCAAAAGTGTTTTTTATGGTCAGTCTTGGCACATCTTCATGTGAAACATAAAAATGCGAACAGGATGTATAATTATACGAACTATGAGAAAGAACTCAACGTGAGCAATATCTCCTTTCCAACACCTATACGTGAAGTACCAACCTTTGAGAAGAACAACAGCTTATCTATAAATGTGTTTGGGTATGACAAAAACAATGTAGTACCAATTTATTTGAGTAAATATAATTACGAGACACAAATTAATTTATTACTCATCAGCAAGGGAGAGCGCAGCCACTATTGTTTGATTCGGGATTTTAATATGCTTATGCATACACGTACGAAATATAAAGGACGTATGTATTATTGTTTCAACTGCCTCCATGCATTTACTCGAGAAGATTTGCTGGATAAGCATAAGGCAGTCTGCATGAAAAATCAAACACAACGATTGACCTTTCCTGAGAAGGAAGAAGATTTAGTCATTCAATTCAAAGGCATTGCTAAGCAGCAAAAGATACCATTTATCATATACGCAGATTTTGAATGCTTTACAGAAAGAGAGGAGGATGGTGTCAAGTATCAACATCATAAAGCAAACAGTTTTGCTTACGTTGTTGTTAGTACTGATGCTCAATATTCAAGACGACCAGTACTGTATCGAGGAGACAATGTTGTTGATGTATTCTTACAGAAATTGATGGAGGAAAAAGATCGGATCATAGATATTTTGATGAATGTGAAACCTATGGAAATGACACCAGAAAACATTCATGATTTTGAAACTGCAACCACTTGTTTTATTTGTCATGCTACCTTAGGATGTGACCGAGTGCGAGATCATGACCATGTCACTGGACTCTACCGCGGTGCTGCTCACAGCAACTGTAATTTACAATACCGTTTAATGAAAAAGAGTCAGGGTCAGGAGGATTCATTCATCATACCAGTTGTATTTCACAACTTACGTGGGTATGACAGCCATTTCATTATGGAGAAGATTGGACAGTTTAAGGAAAGTAAACTACGTGTTATTCCAAACACCACTGAAAAATACATATCCTTTTCATTAGATAATTTACGGTTCATTGACTCTTTTCAATTTATGGGAGCCTCCCTGCAAAAGCTGGTGAACAACTTAGCAAACGAAGGTAAAACGAAATTCCATATTATGACATCAACCATTGAAAACAGTCATCAACAAGATTTGTTGTTGAGAAAGGGAGTATACCCATATGATTTTGTGGATGGAGCTGATAAATTTCATGTATGCAGCCTTCCTCCACAGGACGTATTTTACAGTACATTGACTGAGGAAGGTATCAGTGAAGACGACTATAAACATGCGCAGAATGTATGGGAGACATTTAATTGCTATACATTAGGAGACTACCATGATTTGTATTTAAAAACAGACGTCATGTTATTAGCTGACGTGTTTGAAAATTTTCGACAAGTGTGTCTAACCACTTACGAATTGGATCCAGCACATTATTATACAGCTCCCGGCCTGTCATGGGACGCTATGCTCCGACATACAGATGTTGCATTATCTGTTATCAATGACATTGATATGTATCAAATGATAGAGCAAGGCATTCGTGGTGGAATATCAATGATAAGTCACAAGTACGCCAAGGCAAATAATAAATATTTAAGTACTTATGATTCCACCCAACCAGACAGCTACATTATGTATCTAGATGCAAATAATTTATACGGTTGGGCAATGAGTCAGCCCCTTCCAGAAGGAAATTTTACATGGGTAGAAGACTTGGATTCTATTAATGTCATGTCTATACCGAAAGACGGAGACACAGGGTATATATTGGAAGTGGACTTAGACTATCCAGATAACCTTCATGCTCTTCACAGTGACTACCCAGTAGCTGTACAGCGACTATGTGTTGAAGAAGAGGAACTGTCTCCTTACAGTAAAGAACTCAAGAACGAATTAAACTTGAAGGGGAAACCATGTGAGAAACTGGTCCCTACTCTTTATTCCAAAACAAGATATGTTCTACATTACCGGAATTTACAGCAGTATTTATCATTAGGTTTAACCTTAACAAAAATTCATCGAGCCATCATGTTCACTCAGAGTAAATGGTTAGAACCATACATTACCCTGAATACAGAAAAGCGTAAAGAAGCTAAAAATCCGTTTGAGAAGGATTTCTACAAACTTATGAACAATTCTATATTTGGAAAAACAATGGAAAATGTGCGGAAACGTATTCAATTGGAACTGGTGAATAATGAGAAACGCTTTAGGAAGCTCGTAGCAAAACCAACATTCCATCGTTTCAAAATTTTTAACGAACATTTAACTGCAGTTCACTTGAAACAGGCTGAACTATTGTTGAACAAACCGATTTATGTTGGATTCAGCATCTTAGATCTCAGCAAAACGTTAATGTATGACTTTCATTATTTGTACATAAAAGCTAAGTACCCCACAGCAAAACTGTTGTTCACGGATACAGACAGTTTGTGTTACTGTATTGAAACAAGTGACTTGTATCAAGATATGTTAGAAGATGTGTCTTACTTTGATACAAGTGATTACCCTACATCCCATTTCCTTCATTCCACTACCAACAAAAAAGTGATTGGAAAAATGAAGGATGAAACTGCAGGTCTTCCTATAGAAGAGTTTGTAGGTCTGCGATCCAAAATGTACAGTTTTTCATATTCTGGAGTAGAAAAGAAAACTGCTAAAGGTATTAGTCGGGCATATATCAGAAAAATGAGGCATGAAGACTATAAAAGAGCTCTGTTTCAGAAATGTCAGACTATAGCAACAAGCAATACGTTACGAAGTCATGAACATCAAGTTTATGCAGAACGACTTGTAAAGGTAGCACTGTCTCCATTTGATGATAAGAGGTATGTGTTGAATGATGGTGTAAGTACATTGGCTTATGGACATTGTGACATAATTGAGTGACGTTATGATGACTTAAGCAGTAAGTATATAAGCTACTGTTTACGCAACTACACATACACATACACTCAAAATGCTTATCACTATAACAGTGGATAAGGATGTAGAAGGACACTATTTCATATGTTTAAAACGAGGAGCTAAATGTATTACCTATTCGCTTCAGCAGTGGGAAACAATTAGAAAACATGCACACCTTATAACAGAAGGATGTGAACTCATACTGAGTAATGAGAAGAATGTGAAAGCTACTAGATATGTGGACCGACAGATTATCACTTTTCACAGGATTCATCGAGTCAATCATAACGTGTATAGCACATACATCAATCTGAATGAAGAGGAGTGGACAACATTTATGAACACACTACCATTCATAGATGATGTGATTTATTCAGAATGTGAAAATTAACTTGTATGAAGTGCTCAGCTATGATAAAAACTGTAAAGAACAAACATAATTTTCTTGTATGTGTCAGAAGTGTAATTTTTTGCTATATCGCACTTATTAATGTTTAATGTATTTAATGTATTCATTCATATGTTAAACAATATATGTAAATAAAGTTGAATGTATATTTGAATGTGTTTTATTTATGTGTTTGAAATAAAAGTCCATAATTTTTTTTAATTTTATTTAACCAACAAACACTTGAATAACAATTCATTTTTAACAATATTTAACTAATACTTAACTAATACTTAACTAACAAAATACTTAACAAATACTTTATAAAAAAAAAGTTTACTTTACAATACTTAACAAATACTTAACAAATGCATAACTAACATCGCTTAATAAAACAAAGGTTTACTAAACAAATACTTAATAAAACAAAGGTTTATAACGATCATAAATCATATGTTTTACAATAAAATCACTGTCACTGTTTCTGAGTACCTCTAGAATGTTTTCTACATTCACACCTCGAGCTCGTTGTAAAATATAATACACACAGTAAAATCCACATGCATTTGACAATGGTTGTTGTAATGGTATACTATTCATTACAAAGTTTTTTCCTAAAAATTGAACTATACGTTTATCTGTAGGTGCTATACCATAGGAATCAAAATACTCTTTATTATACACCGCCAGCCAATGTTGTCCGGGCTTATGCTGTTCATCCGTGTTAATAACATAAGCCCCCGGTTGCCATGTGGGTAACTGATCAATAGCAAATACACCATGAAAAATATCCTTAGTCATACAGTCATGTTTTAAAATAGCTTCAATCTGCCACGTATTCATGTGTAGTCAAACTGAATATTTCGACTTCCCGTTATTTCAACAATATTATCAAACTCCGCATAAATGATAATATTTGTCGGATGCTGCAATCCTTCAGCAAAATTCATTTCCAACCTTAAATTACCATGTTTTATAATACCATAGTGGTCATTTTCATCATAATCTGGTGTTAAGTCAAAGGCAAAGAGTGCATAACCTTTATCCCAGTCTTCACGCTTAATAATACAGCTCTTACCTCCATCCAACCTATCAAATCCTCGAAACAATGTTTCATAGCATTGCAAATAATCTTTTTCACTCATATTCGGTTGGAGAGCTTTGGTAGCTACAGGCTCACCATCTGTATACAGTTGAATAAAGTTAATGTTGTTATGTAGAAAATTGTAAGGATTCTTATCTCCTCTTCCAGAAAAAGCTGAACTTTCCACCATACTTATGACAACTCGCTTCGGTAATTGTCCTAGAAATATGTTGTCTTTCACAAATGTGCGAAATCCAGCCGGCACAGCAACCACTTTACATTCCTTACGTGTGATAGGGAATTTAGCTGGCATTTTCAATAGTGCATCAGCATGACCTAATTGCACACCTGGGCTTGCTCGTACTTTTCGTACCATGAGGAAACATTCCATCAAATCAACTCTATAGTTGTCTGCCGGTGTCATCAACATGTAACTATCCTTTTGTCTGTGGAAACGCAGTTTTACATTGATGCCGTTTGGAAGGTACCTTTCTTGCTCAAACATATCAATGCGTAATGAGCCCATGACGCTCACCGGTTGACTATTACGTGTGTATTTGTAGCGTGTGTGTAAGCCATGGTTCCCAGGTGGATCAGCAATGGGTTGTCCATTCTCTCCTATGGTGAAGCCGGGAATATACTGTAATGGATTAGCCTTCTTCACATTTAAAGAATCTATTTGTCCTGCTGTATCTTTGTAAATGAGCTGTAGCGTTCGCTCTGATTTGAGACTTTCTTCTGAGTCATGAATGAGGTGTGAAATAATGCTTGTATATCCATGAGTGTTGTTGCTATGTGAAATAAGACGATCATTCAGAAACAGTTCCACATTGCTCCATAATGCATTAAATATATCGTAAATAGGAGCCACTTCATCATCCGGTCCACAACCAGCTCCTGATTTCTTTACAATTCTAAAGGTAACGTGAAGTTTTGAATTTTTTAAGTCTAGATATTCTTCTGTTGTTGCTGGTATGTAGAACTCTACTGGTGCACTTGGTCTAAGAGCAGTAACGGGTTGGTATTCTACATCAGATGTTTTTTCAACTGCTGTTTGTGTTGGTAAAATGCGAAACCATTCTAAAGGTGAAGTACTACATTCACAGGACTGATCATGAATAAGTGACATGTTTTTAAAAAATATCTTTTGATGTTGACGCTTTCACTCTTTTTCGTTTACTAACAGGTTTGCGTGCGTGCTTGCGCCTTTTACCATTTGGTATAGCACCTACGAGTCGTGTTGTCGCTTCCTGAGCTACTTTTCCAGTAACATCTTTAGCAATTCCTCTTAATGCTTTTTTCAAATGAGGAGCAACCATTTTTGCGCCAGATGCAAGTAGTGGTACAGCCTTTCTAGCCAATGCACTCAGAAAAGAACCAATACCTTGTCCATATTGCATTCGAGTGCCTCGAAAACCAGGTAGTGCCCGCCCAACTTGGTATTGAAAATGGTTTCGATAAATATTTGGATTGTGAATATAAGGCTTCATATCGCTTTTTGTCTAAAATGAAGTTTACAAATGACTTTACCACTCTCAAATGCTACGTTTTCCCCTGTGTCGTTCTTGATATTGATTTCAATAGTATCGAACTTGTTGCTATTTACAGAAACATAATGTGGTTCCCCATAAGTTTTAGTGACTATGTCACCATTTTTTCCTTGAACAGCTACTGCACGTAATAAAGGGACATAATAATCACCAACAACTTGAGGATCACAAATACTACAATACACATACAAAGTGTAAAATCCACGTGTAATATTAGAGGTATAGTCTGATTGGTACATTTGTTCACTGTCCGCGTCAGATGTAAATAAACCTGTGTCGCGAAATCCTAACACGTCAGCTAAACCTTGACTTAGACCGAGTTGATATCCATTTTTTACAATTATTCGGGTGCGTCGTGTGATGGTGTTGTATTTGAATTTTATTTTCAATGCTGTAATCGCTGTTGTATTGGTTTCTATAAGCAACTGCCTATTCAACATATCTACTAATTCTTCCGTTGTACTATAATGACCTCGAGGAATATGAATTTTAATTAACTCTTCTGTACCATACCAAAAGGAATAATCTCCATCTTTTTTAAATGTAGGCCATGTATGAGGGTATTGAATTTCTGCTAATGCTACTTCAAATTTGTTTCTTAAATAAATTGTTTTTGGCATACGTATTTGAAAAGTGGAAGCTGTATTATTTGGATAAATATCTTTGCTTGCATTGCTTGGCAAAGTAATGTAAAAACTTGTTGATTCCATGACGTCTAAATTGAAAATGACCGTTTGTGCTTAGGTAAAACATTAATTTCTACACTTATAGTTTCATCTACTGTACCTCCACAACACCCACTTAAGCACCGTACTTTTTGGAAGGTTTTCATAAAACGTAATGAAGGTAATTTAATACATTTCCCATTCCAGCTCATGTTGACGGGCTTTTTTAATATCTTGTATGGTTGTACGTTTTGTAAAAATGGTTAAGGGAATGTTACTTTTTGCTATAGCCTCAATAAACTCTTTCCATCCAACTGGTACACTTTCACGTTCTTTCTTTCGTGACCCCACCAGTGCTTCTTTCAATAAGTCAACAATATTTGAATTAGAAATGACTTCACCCGTACTTAACACAAGTTCTTTCTGTTCAGTCCACTGTATTCCATTGTCTTTCAATTCTTTTAATACTAAAGTCACCTTTTGATGATATGTAGGTGGAAAATACTGTACTATATTTGTTTTCTTATCTGGAGGTGTACCACGTTTTTGTTTGTAGCGTATATATTCTCCCACAAGCTGTGACATCTTTTTAGCAGATTCATGATTCCTTTCAGCTTTCAATACATGTTTTATTTTACTTTTCAAATCACTCTCCTTAGACTGAGACTTTTTAAGTTCTAACAACATAAAATATTCAGATTCTGGAATCAACACCATTTTCTCTGTGTGTTTCATCGTCGTATAAGCTGTGCTAATAGGGGTAGGGCAAACGTTGCTAAAGTCCCAATAAAACCACCTTTTTGATTAATTAGCTTCTTTTTATGTTTAAGAGATACTTTTTTGTTACTCAGTGTTCTCAACAAGTGTTTATGACGTTTCAGCTTTTTATAAGCTTGCGGATTTAATGGTATATGCCCTTTTAAAATGTTGAGACAAATTTCAAACAAACTAGTCAATTCTTCTTTTGTCGCTTGTTTAAGTAAAACTTTACGTCGCTGTGGTCCACTGCGTGCAAGCAAATGAAGGAATGGTTGATTTGATTTTAGTCGCTTTGACATGTTGCTTCATTCAATGTAAAAGCTAGAAATGACTACTGTGCTATAGACATAGCCTTATTTACATAAACGAAAGGTATGTCATGTGGTAAAATACCAGTACGAATGCGAAGGTGTTCTTCTGTTTTTGGTTTTAAGTCAATAAGCAAATAACCAAAAGGTTTGGTTGTAGCGTCTTGAAACGCTTCAATTAAAAATTGTGATTTGCCTGGATACATTTGACGTGCTAATGTTGTAATTTGTTGATTATCTCTTGGATTCTTAAACAAAATAATATAATTAGAGTTCAAACTAATATTTCGCATTTCTTTTCCTTGATGAAACAAATTGTGCACAATAAACAGAATGCTCAAATTATTATGACTGCTAGCCACGCTAAACAAACGCGTCATACGTTCATCGCTATGACACTGTGTCATTAAGTCATCAATAACCAAGAGATTAGTTGTTTTAGGATCAAATCGGTCTTCAATGTCTTCTGGTATACCTTTATGAAATATTACCTGACGCATAGACTTGTATAAAGGTTGGTCTGCACCATATAACCATAAAATATGTTGTGGTGGTGGATAAATGAGTTTATGCTCAATAATAGCTTTCACTAGAGATGTTTTTCCACTTCCAGTGGGTCCAGAACATAAACATGTAAACGGGTGTTTGAATTGCATGTTAAAACCACTGTATGTCTTGGTCTTTTATCCAACTGTTGAATTTTTTCGGCCAGCCCATCCACTTCACAAAGTGTTCTGTTTGTCCTTTTCTTTTACGTGTTTTTAAAACTTTTTCCACTTTAAATAATGAATCAGCGTCTTTTGAAACGGATTGTAATTCTTCTTCATAAAAATGACCATCTATAGGCTCATCCATAAAGTCTTTAAGTCTGTACAAGTTAATACCCTGTTTTCGACACCGATGCGTAATGATAAAGACTTCTTCAGTCCACTTCTGTTGATAGTCACGTTGAAATACATATTTCATATGAGAAATACGTACTTGAGCTTTTATTTTAAATTTATATGGTTTAACTTTTTTAGAAAATTTAATAGTGTCCATGTACATACGTTTCCATACTTTGGCTTCGTTTGTTTTATTTACACCAGCAGGTGATAAGCCATGTAGTGAGGTATGAGGTCTATTGTTGTAATTAGCTACAAGTTGTTGTAAGATGTCAGTGTACTTGTATGTTTGATTTTGAAGAAAATAACGGTACATCAAACCTTTTACGGTACGTATGACACGTTCAGCATAATTCGCTTTGGTTTCATTTTTAGTTGTGTAGACATGAATACCTTGTTTTTTCAGAAATTCTTTCACCCACCGGTTGGTGAATTCTGTCCCTTTATCTGACCGTAACAACTTAGGTCGTCTGTCTGTTTTCTGGAAAATGGTTTTAAAGGCTTGTACCACAGAGTCATGTTTTTTTATTTGGTAATGGTTCAATCCACAAATATTTAGAAAAAACATCAATGACGACTAGCAGAAAACGAATGCTTTCGTTGTGTGGAGAAAGATTGGTAACGTCAGCTAAATCTGTATCCCATAAGTCATCTATACCTTGTGTTATAATACGCTGTCGTTTAAATTTGTACTTGACGGGTTGTAAGAGTGTAAAGGCGTCTTGATCACGAATCCATTTTTTAACGTTATTATATGAAGTTGCTTTTCCTGTTTGCTTCAGAAGTTGATATAATTTATAAGGCCCAGCAAAAGCACCAGGATGACTTGGATCAAAATAAATTTGATTTAAATAATCTTTCCATTTAGCCATGGTATAAAAACACATTCAGTAACAATAAAACCATTTATTTTACAATAGCATTAAAAACATTATATCTATGCTTAACTACAGCTTAACTATAACTCATGTTTATATGTATAACTGTTTCTATAACAACCATTTTACTTTGAAAGTTCTTTTATTACACTTTCTATAACTCATGTTTCTATAACAAGCATATTACTTTAAACGTTCTTTTATTAGACTGTCTATTTCCCTACTACTCTTCCGTAGTTGCTTCCACTCAGCTGGTGTAAGCAGTATACCTCGTTTGCTAGCATAAGTACGTCCATCTTTTGTGGTAATATAGTCGCGGATATTTACATAGAGTTTTTGCTTGTATCGACACACTTTCACACCTTTTCCATTCCCAATTGGGATGAGAACTTTTAAGTTTTGTTGTTGTGGTGTAGCACTTTCTTGCGTGAAGGCTGGTTCACCACTCACTTTCACACCTTGTGCAGTTGGGATAAGAACGGATTGTTTTAAGTGTTGTAGTATATTGTTTACACTTTCTTGTCTAGTAGCTGGTTCCTCACTAACTTTTATTTCTCCTGAATTCATGTTGACGTTCACTCCTCAGCGGTTCGTTTTAAAATGATGAGGAGTGACTGTGTTGTACCCTTTTATTGTGTAGAAGTGTCCACTGGCGCATGCGTAACTAAACACATTTCTGCTACTAAAAAACGAATGTCTGGTAGCCAATCATAATCAGCCTTTTGTAATGCTAGTCCTAACATAAATTGTTCATGTGGTACACCAAGGCTGTTACACTTTTGTGTAAATTCCACCAACACTTGATGAATCGGTAAGTTAAGCCGTGCTTTTTTCCAGTATGTATTAAAGTATATAAACACAGAATCAAGTTTTTCATTCAAAGAAAAATGAGGTGTTAAAACAAAAGACTTTTCTCGCTGTAAACTAATGTACATCCAATGAGCATAACGTTTTTTAAATTCAAATTCCATTATGCGATACGATTCCATGTGGTTCTACCTTAAGTTCACCACACACCTTACAGAAATTGTCTGGTTCACAGTCTTTACAGTTGTATTTATGACAATGACACTTGTCTCCAAAGAACTCAGATCCACCACAGTACTCACAAATGTAAGCAAGTTGGTTGTACGCGTGTTTGTTACAATTTCTCACTTCTCTCAGATCCTCTTTCTTCAGCTCGCTTTCTTTCATACGTTGATGAAAAAGCTGTATTTTCAATGTTTCATGACATTTTCCTTTCAACAGCTCTGCAACTTTTGGTATAATATCTAAAAATGTATTCCATTCCTCATCATTTAGGTTGATGTAGTTGTTGTACACTTTACTGTTCACTTCTCGAATCCAGTGAAAACTGACATATCTCTTTTCAGCAAACTTAATGACTGTAATATGTTTATCGTCAGAAAGTTTGAGTTCATATCCTTCATCTCGCATGTGGTAACTATTGACTCTTATTTTATCCCACATAAGAGTTGAGAGAACAATCCATCTTGACCCACGTAAAAGACGTGCAAAGCTTCCATATGCTCCTTCTTCTACACAGACTTGTAAGTTATGACTGATTTCAAATGATGTGTTCATGGTTGCGTTCATGGTTGTGACTGTTGAGTAATACTAGAGTTCATTCCTTTTATATGTCATATACCATATGACGTCATAAAAGCGTTAGCCAATTATATTATGAGTTGCTTGAAGACGTTATTGAATTTTTTAACCAATCAGAGTTGCTTGAAGACGTTACAGAATTTTTAACCAATCATATTTGATTCCTCACCCCAATAGGCTATGAACCACTTTCTAACGAGTTCTTTTACTTCAGGCAGCCATTCATGTTCTGTTTTTTGCATAGCTTCCTGTATATTAAACCGTTGGTAAGGAAGATTCAATTCTTCACATTCATCCTTAAATCCATTGAAAAGAATATATGAAGAAACTATAACATGTGCACTTGACCATTTTTTGTTAATGTCTTCCCACCATAGTGCTGGATTTTCTACTCGAATGCGTGAAAACATCCATGTAGCGTACCAATCCTTAAATATTTTTTCCATAGCTCTGTCTTCTTCCATGTTTTTTTTTTTTACTCTTCATGAATGTATTATGTTACCCCTTTTATATGCTGTGACGAAATGATGTGATGACGAAATGATGCGTCATTTCGTCTCTCACTGCTTTAACGAAATAATTTACATTCACTTCCGGAAACTGTGCTCATACCTGCGCTGCGTTGCTTGTCTTGTTCTCCACTCCCTCCAACTGTCTGCTGAGAAATGACTTCACTCTGCTGAGTTCACTCCCTTTTATACCCAACTGGTTGCTGAGTCAAGCTTTTCAAACTTCTTGCAAACGTTTGAATTCACTTCAACTCGTCCATGGTTGAATCGAACAAGGTCTGATACATTCGTCGTCAATGGAACATCATCATCATAAAGTAAAATGATTCTTGCAGCTACAACTAACATGAGCTCAACTGCCCAAATTGTATTCGCGTTGATAAATGCTGAATCAATGTCATAAGTTGATATGATAAATGTTAAATCAATGCTATAAGTTGATAGTATATGTAGATCTTCACAGTCACGTAGAAACGAGTCGATGAAATCACTTGGAATAGTCTTTCCGACAGCTTCCCAATGCAGATGTAAATTCTTCACTTGCTGCATCCAATCCCATTCAAAAGTAGGAAGCTTTGAAAACACATAGTTAGTATAATTCACTTTGAAGACGTCGTCTTTTCTCGTCACACAATGTATTACTAGTTGACTAGTTGACATGTTTCACTGATGCTTTTATACTACTTCCATGTAGCAATCCGTGCAGTCAGCCCCCCATGCTACAGAAGGTGTGCTCAAACCCGTACGGGTTTCAACACACCTGTGCTCAAACCCGTACGGGTTTCAAAACACCTGAAAATACGGGTTTGAGCACGCGGGTGCTCAAACCCGTATTTTCCCACTACTACAATTGTCAAAATGACAGTACTTTCTAATTTGGTAAAGCAGTTTTGGAACGTCGACTCCAGGCTATATCTCTAAAACTATTTGTCGCAGTTTTAGTGAAATCTTAACCGACGCCAGATAAATATCCTTTTGTTTGAGATAGCGGCCATAGGTAATTACCTGGCCATAACTTTTTTCGTGATTCGGAAAAAAGATGGAAATATTGATGAAAAACCAAATTTTTACTAAAATCTTAACAAACGCTAAGAATGTAATTTTACTGTCAGATTTTGAAGAATGGAAGCGAACACTAGTACTAGTATTTTTTGGCTAGTATTTTTTGGTTGGTGGTTCGACAGATTATCGGAAATATTGGCGAAAAACTATATTGTTATTGAAATCTCAACCGATGCTAGGCATATGACATTCCTCTCTTGAAATTTTGATTGAAGATAGGTAGCATTGTTACCCACCTGGATATATATTTTTAATTCGCAAAAAACTATTTGAAGGATTTTTAGTCAATTTTCAGTCAACTCCCAACTGACCGCAGGGAAATAGTCTAGATCTCATTATCTTGAAATGTTGATTACATGTAGCAGGCTTTAGTAACTGCCTGGCTTTTACTTTTGTCTGAAGATCTACCAAACTGGCGAAAATATTGCCCTAAACCAAATTTCTTTAAAACATATCTCTTTTTAGGATCTTTGTGTGAACGCAAGATTTTGAACAAAAGTAGGTGGTGTATAAGTGTCTCTACCCTTGTCTTTTTGGCTATTACTTATTTTGCAAGTCCGAAAATTGGTTGAAATATTTGCGAAACAACATTTTTAATGAAATCTAAACCCATGCCAGAGTAATCCTTACTGTCACAATAAATGTAATCTAATCTGGCTGTTAAATATTGACTAAAATCCAAAAGTATATGGTGTTATTAGTCCCCCGCCGCGGAGCGGGTGACTATAGTATTCGGGTCTCTCCGTCCGTCTGTCTGGCGACACTGAGAAGCACAAGTTTGTGCACTGGATATCTCAGCCGCTATTCAACCCTGGCTTTTGATTTTTGCTACAGGGAAAATATATATATTGAAGTTGTGCGACGCCGCATTATTTTTCGATTCGACCAAAAAACGACGAAATGGCGACTTGTTGAAAATAGGCAATGTTTTAGTATTTCTGTTGCCTACAGTACAACTTTGTGCACGGGATATCTCAGCCGCTATTCAACCCTGGCTTTTGATTATTGTTACAGGGAAAATATATATATTGAAGTTGTGCGACGTCGCATTATTTTTCGATTCGACCAAAAAAAAAAAAAAACAACAAAAAACGACGAAATGGCGACTTGCTGAAAATGGGCAATGTTTTAGTATTTCTGTTGCCTAGAGTACAACTCTATGCGCGCGATATCTCAGCCGCTATTCAACCCTGGCTTTTGACTGTTACTACAGTGAAAATATATATTTTGAAGTTGTGCGACGTCACATTATTTTTCGATTCGACCAAAGAGGCGGGGGCGGGGTACATTCATCAGTTTCACTGATAACTTGTTGTCTTTGCGTTTTTATTAAAGGCAGCGGACATTAGTACCTACGTGAATATTACTGTTTGTGGCGATTTTCCGAAAATTGGCTAAAATATAGGCGATAAACCATTTTTGTATCAAAATCTTTGACTGACGCCAGGTACACGATCTTCTTGAAATTTTGGTTAAAGGTTGTACTTTTATTTCGTAAATCCTGTCACCACCTTTCCTGGGCTGTGGCATTGTCCATGAACAATGGTGTTTTCCAAATATAAAGGTTGAAATTTAAATTTATATTTCCAAAGTGTGGGAAGTAACAACATATGTTGCAGTTGTGCGACCTGGGGTTATTTTTGAATTTGACCAAAAATTGACGAAACTGTGAAACTAACGACAATTTTTTTTTTTTTTGTGGGGGTACTGTGGGGGCCTTTTGAGTTTTTATGGCGCGAAAGGAATATATATTGCGATTGTGCGACGTGAGATTGTTTTTGGATTTCACCAAAAATTCACGAAACTATCAAACTTCCAACAACTCCAAAATTTTTGTTTGTGGAGGTACGATGCTTGTCGTGATGTGATCCAGCCGTACTAAAAAAATCCGTTGTACTGCTCCCCATTCAGATATCTTTCGGCGGGGGACTATGATCAGTTTCCCCGATAAACTTGTTTTTCTTAAATTCATTTCTTTTGGGGCAAATCGTCAAAAGAACATAATAATGAGAATAATATTAACAGTGAGAACAGAGTCGTTATATATCATTTTTCAAATAATTCCGCTGAACCCGGTTTCTAATGTGTGGATATATCTGGACATTATCACGATATATACGATATATATCAAACATATGATCATGATATTATCAAATTCATGACTATAATTTAGCGTTAAGACGTTTAAGTCTAAGCCACTAGCAGGTGATTTAGCACAGCATTATCTAAGACTCAATCTTAGATTGAATTGATGGCTCTCGTCTCGTCAGAGCAATGTACAGCAACTGAAAGTTTTTATCACGGGAAAGAGGTTAGAAAGTTTCGTTTCTCGTCCAAATTTTGAAGTAAACCGACCTCGGCGGTATTTATTTATTTTTTTAAAATTATCTTTATTTAAAAAAATTTTGTTGACCTCGCATTGGCTAAAATACTTTCCCAGCAAGGTTTGGCTTTAGCGTTCATGTGACAAAGCAAATATAAATAGATGACGGTTATTTCAAATGTTTAATGCCTACTCTTAAAATGCGAACAATTTTCTACCTTTTGGACCTAAAAGACTTCATATGATCACTATTTTAGTGACCTTTACCCCGAAGCTTATCATTTATTTTACTCTGCGGGCTCTAGCCCAGGCCAATGTTTTAACCTGGATGTTGGTCATTATCTCAAAAATTTTTACAGATATTTTTTGAACCTCTGGTCTTGAATACTATGTCATGTGGGAATGTTTGGGTAGGGGCGACCAAAATTTAGTCTGCATTTATTTGCAATTTTAGTGAACTGGTCAGGGGATGAAAAACAAGGTGTTTTTTTTCCTGGTCAAATGGATATATTTTACAGATATTCAGACCCTCGGGTGAAAGGCAAAGCAGTGGAATTATAACAAATCTCAGCTGATAAAGCCAGCAGAGCACTAAAACAACGAAACGTACCAATTTTGTTGTCAGCACAGAGCTACAGCACTTTAGAGGATTGGTTAAAGTGATATTTTCTTATACATATTTACAAAACATATTACAATATTCATCATATATTATATTTAGAACATATGTAAACACAATGATTATCCATCATGTCCCCATATCAATTTTATATCAGCCTGGTAACACAGAATGGCTTTCAGCTGGTAAAACATCATTATTCCGCGCTCGATCAAACCACAAATATTTCAATATTCTCATCAATATAAAGCATTCATTAGCGGCATATCAAGTTTGAAATGTAAACAAACTAGGTATGTCAGAGACATCGGCATCCCCAGTGGGTATGAAAAACAGGAAAACTAAAACGCAAGATTTATTCTTATAAAATCGATAAATTTCTGTAACATTTCTCAAGAATAATGTGACGTACATTTTCTACAAACACCCAAAATGTGATAAATCTGCAAATAAACAGTTCCAGAGGTGTGGCGTGGAAAAGTACACTGGACTGACCGACAGACGGACAGACAGCTCGACACACAGACACGTAGACAGACATTTGAAATTGAAATTTAGTTTCGTTGAAATGAATGGTATTTTTTTTTCTAGCTAAAACAATCCAATTAAAATCAGCTGTAAGCATTCTACTCTTAAAACACAAATGTTCGCATTCAAAACTAACTATTTAAATGTTAATAACTAGGAGTAAATCACGTTTACTTAAAAACGTTTTTTTTAATGTATTAACAGATGTTGATATTGATGAAAATGTAAATAAATGCACATGCCCGTGAACATTGTGATATCTGAGCTTTTGCGACGAGACACAGAGATGAAATCTACAAATTTCGGTAAAATATCAATTTGGACGATGACCAGTATTACCAAATTTCTTAATTTCCACGCCTGAAAAAGGTTCAAGCCATGTGAAAGCGCACCTGGGCCACATTGAAGACCGAATAAACCAAAACTGCAGGAGAAGTAGCATTTCTTCGTTGTCCTAAAAATTATTGGATACTGTCACTATTGTGATAAAAATTTATCTATGGTGTAGGAAAGAACATTCAGTTCTATTCATTTTGAAAGTAACTGGACCATGGAGTAGCATCTTCCGTGTTTACCTTCTATCTTTACTTTTTTGGGCAATAATAGGGCCAAATCGTCCAACGAAGAGCGCTTATAGTTTGAAGACCTTCAAAGCCATCGTTGGAGGAGGAGTTCGAATAGCTTTTGGTTAATACTTCTTTTTGCCAGTCAATTTTGTGCAAATCACAAGACAAAATGCACAACTGTGGACGGCCAGTTGAAGAATATTTACCGCTGAACTTCAGATAGGACTAACTGTTAGATAGGACTATTTGACAGATAGGACTACCTGTCAGATAGGACTATTTGACAGATAGGACTACCTGTCAGATAGGAAAACCTGTCTGGTAAGACTACGTGAGGAACAAACCTGTCACGTTAGAGTTTGAACCACAGAAGTAGCAGCATTTTTGCATTTTCCTCAACTTTGGCCGTTTCTGGCCAATGATGACAGAAAATGCCTAACGTGAAAACAATTGAAAAACATGGCAGGACGTGCAACCCTTACAAACATATCTGCTTTATTACTCTTCTTTAACACAGAAACTTTATATGTAAGGGTTACGATTTCGCGTTCGTCCGGTGGCCAGTTGCGACCAACTTTTAGGCGTTGATGGCCAGGTTGGCGACTAACTTTTTTTTACTACTTAAAACAATGACTATGCGACTAGTCTTGTGCCAGGTGACTCTGTTTACAGACAGAGACCGGCGAATTTCGCCAAGTCTCAATCCTGTGGTGTTGTAATCCTTTCAAGCTTCCCATCTCCTCGTTAACCGGCGTCTTCCAAGTCTCTCTGATCAAAATACCTGACCACGAGGCAGATCAATAAGTTCAAATGTCTCAACAACGGGTCATCAGGAGTGCTCTGGAAAAAAAGCAATCACATTTGTCTCTTTTTCCTCAACACAAATATTTGTGCATTGGCATCAAAACGGCTTTTCCAGACGTTTAGAAAACTCGACATCACTTAAAAGCAGCCATTGAAAAAAAGAAAAAAGAAATCTATCCCATATATTTTAAGGTCAATAAAATCAATTTTTAAAACTGGGCAGAAAAAAATCAATCAAGTCGGCCTCACTAAGGACGCCCTGAGGTTGGCACAGTTTCTCGCGAGACCACGCAGAAGGAACGAGGCTTCCGGGACCAGCGGCTTTTCTATACAGCTCAAAAGGGCGTAGAACCATCTCCCCTAAAAATATCAACGGCTATGTTATGAATTGTGATCTTTTAGTTAGGTTTGTTTCTGAAAAATATTCCATAAGATGTATTCTACGGTGGCTAACAGTTTTTACACCCCCCCTGCACTTTATTTCAGCCCGAAGATCTAACCTTTTAAGCAATCCCCCCCCCCCCCCCTCATGCCCAGAACATTCACTGCGGCATCAGTTCCTTCGTTCATCGTTAAAGAAATAGGCTGTCTTCAAAGTTGCATTAATCATACCGACAGTCAAACACCCCGGAGCTTGAATGGCCAATGAAACTAGAGCAGTGTGCATAGCCCACATATTCCCCACAGGCCCCCCATCAGTTAAACACGGCCATCAATAGTCAATCAAGAGATGACATTTTCCAAGTCCAGTTGGTGCATTTTCCTTGGACGAACCTCGCCCATTTACAATACTGATCTCTGTTTGTTCCCATAGAAGCTACATACCAGGTTTCATTAAAATCCTTGCAGTTGTTCTTCAGATATCGTGCTAACAATAGTCAATGAAGAGCTGAAATTTTCTAAGTCCAGCTGGTCCATTTTCCTTGGACGAACCTGGCCCATTTGTAATACCGATCTGTGTTTGTTGCCGCAGAAGCTATATGCCAAGTTTCATGAAAATCCTTGCAGGAGCTTTTAAGTTATCGTGTTAACAAGGTCACACAATAGTCAATGAAGAGCTGAAATTTTTTAAGTCCAGCTGGTCCATTTTCCTTGGACAGACCTAACCCATTTACAATACCGATCTGTGTTTGCTCCCATAGGAGCTACATACCAAGTTTCATGAAAATCCTTGCAGGAGTTTTTAAGTTATCGTATTAACAAGCTCTTGATGACAGACCGACCGACAGACCGACACGCGGTCGATCGCATATATTCCCCCTGCGGGGAATAAAAGAAGGGTGCGCCCCGTGTTTGCTCCAACTAGACGAGGAGAGTCCGCGGACTAT
Organism: Protula sp. h YS-2021; assembly: GCA_949752745.1. Taxonomy (NCBI): domain Eukaryota; kingdom Metazoa; phylum Annelida; class Polychaeta; order Sabellida; family Serpulidae; genus Protula; species Protula sp. h YS-2021. Next base: position 26,069,634 of record OX457027.1, on the reverse strand, counting down.
TCCGCGCCTCACCAAACGTATACAATACGCGTCAGCAATACAGACACAGTGCAACATCGTTCTAACTAAATGACCGTCAAAATATGCCAAATATATCCGATTTATCATTATTAGTGTTACTTTTAAAAGAGAAAATCTAAGCTAGGACCACAACGTCGTGTCGTAACCAGTATTATGTCGTTATAAGCGACGTTGCTATAAAGTGCTTATAACTGTTCCGTGCATTGCAGAAAATTTATTAACTGCATAAAATGAGAAATAAAACTGTAACTTCATACTGAAAGAGACTGAAAAAGAAACAACAGAACTGATCACGCTTTCTCACTATGGTGTTGTAATTTCAAAATTAATTGCAGAAGACCAGAAGAGGCTTACCTGCTCAGGTGTGAAGCCTGTTGCTTCAAACCAGTTTAAGTGGTATTCTAACACATCCATTACCGTCGGCTGGAAAACAAGAAAACAACATCAAAGTTTTATGACACTTAATACGGACCCAAACAAACTTTTTGTCATGATTTCATCAGATTCTTCAATAATCTCTCAGTCAACAGTTCACCGGGGCAAATCCTTTCTGCATAGGGTGAAGCATCAGCCAAAATTATGAGGTTCAAGTTAAAACTTTCTTTCATCATATAAAAAAAGGTGGTCTGTCCATGTCACTCATTCACTCATGTGTAACACAATGGCTAACAGAGGCCCCATGTCTTATCACTCACCTGATCCATAGATGGCACAATGGCTAACAGGGACCCCATGCCATATCACTCATCTGATCCATAGATGGCACAACGGCTAACAGGGGCCCCATGCCATATCACTCACCTGATGCATAGATGGCGCAATGGCTAACAGAGGCCCCATGTCATGTCACACACCTGATCCATAGATGGCACAATGGCTAACAGGGACCCCGTGCCTTATCACTCTTTTGATCTTTATGTGGCACAACAACTCACAGGATCCCCATGCCTTATCACTCACCTGATCCATATGTGCGACAATGCTTAACAAGGGCGGCGTCCCTCGCCCGCTATCACCGGCCGCCTCCAGTCTCTCACTGCTCCCGCTACTCTCCACCTTACTGCTCTCCGCCTTACTGCTCCGATACCGGCCGAAGCACAGTCGACACCACGACTCGACGTCTTCCTTTAGCGGCTGAAATGACGTCATCGGCAAACAGCTATGACACATTCTGCGTATCTGAATCGTCCAAAATAACCACGATAAGTTATCTAATAAAGCCAGATATAACACGCCATTCAAATACACCATTAACAGTTTTAATTAAGGCAATTATAAAGCTGTACTTACGAGCCTCACATGTGGCTTGTTGCCTTCCTTTCTTATTTTCGCCTTATACAAGACCAGTTTCTGGAACAAACGAGCTATATAACTGACACGCATGATTTTAGTTTGATACCGACAACACCGCCGACCCTGTCCGTAATGTGTAAGTTCGTGTAGAACAGTTTGAGCAATGCACAAAATTTAACAGTCACTTTTGTTTTTTTACCAAGGAATATATTTTATACTTTTACAGATGAAATGTGTCGCCTAGCAGTCGAAATTTCCAAAAAGATTATGAGACTCTTTTTTTTCTTTTTCTTTTATTCTCTGCAATGATAGATCTGAAAAGAAGAAAATGCATATGTAGACGCATATTTATAAATTGGCGCAATTCAACGTCACGCCTGCATGCCTACTACCAACAAATCACAAATCATATCTTATCTCATTAATTGCGACTTAAAAGTTCGAACATCACACACCCTATCGCTATTAATTCAACACTCGGTTTTGCCGGTCCCATTTTTTTCTACGGTATTACATACGCTTTTACATTCAGTTAATTCGAACACGCTTAATTCAACATTCGGTTAACTCGAGGTAAGTTATGAGTCCTAACAGGTTGTTTTAGTTCATTTTTAAGAAGGTTAATTCAAAATGCGAGGTTTTGACACCACCCCCTCTCTACCATTTGTTAGACATACAAACGCAAGTCTCGTTTGTTTGAGACCTACAGCCAATGTTTATAATCCACAGACTTGAGTACAATACTCGGGATGTCATGTTTTTAGATACTTGTACACGATTGCAATTGGACCTTACTAAGATCAACGGCAAGTCAATCATTAATGTAAACAATGTAAGGGAGTGTGTCATGTCATTACTTTATACTACAATTTTCCCAAATATTTATGACCATAACAACATCCACGACTAAATATTTGATTGCACGGCGGTTTAATTTGACTTGACTGGTTTTGTTAAATACACAATCTGTATTTCAAAATAAGCACTAAGCCTGGGTTTACATAAATAATTTAATTAAATGTGATTTGGTAAATGATGAAAGTGAGGGGTAGTTAGTTAGTTAGTTATATATGATTTGTTTAACAACACGACCGACCCTTACCGGGTTACATTTTATCAAAACATGTGAGTACTGGGGTATGTAAGAACAACATACCTGGCGTACTGAAGAGAAGTTAGCGGCCTGGTAGTTCTGCCACGCTTTCGATGCTCCATAGCCTTGTGGGGCAGGCAAAATGGCACTCTGTTACCAAACATGAACAGCACACAGCCAGGTGTAAAATGTCCACAAAAGAAACACATCAACCCATTCTCATATTATGAAGCGTTCTCAGTCAGGGTGTAATGTGTCCACAAAGAAAACGCATCAACTCATACTTCTAGGGGAATAACATAATGTAAATTATTGGGCGCACACATCCTATGATTTAAACAAACAAGACGCCTAACGATGGCCTTGGACATAGTGTACGACATAAACAGTTTGACATTGCTCCCTGCTAACGCAGAAGTCCGCACACTTAATTCTGCCTTATCACTGTTGTCAGAGATTTGTCAAAAACTTGTCAACTGATTGTCATTTTGATAAGTTTGAGGTCGTGAGGGGTTTTGACGAGCTTCGTCACATCATGACAAACACTTGTCGTTAACTTTTCAGAAACTTGTCATAAATTTTGTCAATTATTGTGTCACCATGACGTCAAATCCTCTTCAAAACAACTGAAACACGCAGACATTCTTTTTGAGATTTCTTAGGTTTCAATACATATTACTGGAAGTTTAAAAATTATAAGATCTTAAAACATGTTTAATTGACAAACCATAACGTAAATGCATACATCTTATGCTCTGCATATTGTCAAATAAGTTGTTATGTTTCTAAAATGCTTGTTAAATTTGTAAAATTGCATTATCGCCCAGTTCCGATGAATGATGTATACTGTGTGGATGAATGGATTCGACTATTCTAATGTTTAATATAACAAAACCTGATGATAAACTATCAACAGCAGCATAAGTAAACCACTATGTGCAATATATTTTATGTTACAATATCTCAAAACTTGTCATAAAATTGCCAGAAACTTGTCACTAGTTCGTCAACCTGACCAATTTCATATGAAAGGACTGACCTGGGAATTTCAGGCCTTGCCACGCTTCTGCCTCCAAAACTAAATCTTTTAAGGAAGTCAAAAAGATGCAATAAGAAACCTTCTTCAGTCATCCTTTCAAAAATCAGTACATAAACAATTGACATCAGTTATTAAATAAAAGAATATAAGAATTCTAATGATATAATTTTGCATAAAATCATCAAAAGGAGTAAAACGCCTCTAACTCACAATATCGTTGTTATTCGTGATTTTCAAAACACTTCTAAGATTTCCGTTGGATTGCTTTCAGTTTTTTTATGAATGTACTCAAGGAAGTATCTCTTGAAAATATGCCTTTTACTTAACTAATCACTAGCCACTTTTCAAAATGTTCCTCCTTCCATAATCCTAATCGGTTTGCCTTCCATTTTAGCCTAAATGGTTCTCAGACGAGTCTTTGTTAAAAAATACATATTTTTCGGGCGACTCGCCAAAAATTGGCGCAATGGAATCCCAGTTAAGAATGATGCCTTTCTTTGCTTTTTGGCCGATGAGAATGTTTGAAGACTAGGTATATACCACTGATGTTTTCAAATCATGATTTTATCTAATATTCTTTATTCGGATAGTTCGTCAATCACTTGTCAAAGATATTCTGACGAACTTGTGACAAGATATTGACAAACTGCAAGTTAGGAATTGACAAATATATGACAAGAAAATGACAAGCCAGTGACAAAGACAAATTTTTGACAAATTTATATTCTTGAATTAGGTTGACATGTTTAGGGACGTCAATCAATTTGACGAACTTTTGACAAATTCACAAATTCGAAATGATGAGTGTCTGGCAAATTATTGACGAATTATTAGCATGACGAATTAATGACAAGCTGTACACCGGCGAATTAATGACAAAATCATGACGAAGTACCGACAAATTTTTGATTGGAATTCGTTGAATTCGGCATCATTGAGTGGACAAGGTGAATTAGTCAGTCTCTTATCAATTCGACAATTTTCCAACTAATTCTTGACAAAGGCATATTATGTGTGCGCAGTCTCAGACACACAATATAGCAATCCCTTTTCCCTCAACCAGTTAGATAAAATCCTGACAACAGACTAAGAAGGAACAATTAACTACTACTATCAGCATTTTTGGGACAAACTTACTTACGTGCTTTGCACCAACGGTTTGTTTATTCTTTAACAGGCTGGCATCGATTTCGGCGACCACGACTGCGGGCACATTCCTGGCTTCTAGCCTACAACATACTAGCTACACTAGGGCTGATACCAAACATTTCCAGTGACATACTTAAAGCTACCATACAATAAATTACACTTTTAGCATTCCGACTAAACTGTACAAAATGTGTGCGTTTTTACTGCAAACCAAACGAGTAAAGACGAGAACCTACTTCTCAAAGGCGAAAAATTAAACACTTTATCAAAAAAAAAAAAAAAAAAACCTTTTCGAGGAGAATTTTAAAACCTTTTCCGACACGCCCTGTTATCGGGAATGTGACCCTTGCTGTTATAGGAAGACCCCGGAGTCATCTAGAACTACGCGGGGAAACAACGATCAAATTGAACAGTGCATTTATAATTGATTAAATTACACATTTATAAGACTGTCACGGCCCACGATGCTTGCACTCTTCCGGTGAGACTTTCTACCGGTACTTCCTTTCATAGTTTATGACGAAACGACAAAACACCTTTTACATAATGAAAAACTTATGAGTATATGGTTTTTTGAGAAAATTAAAATACAAAGTTTCCCGGTCTTATGTAGACAAAAATTTGATTTATAGATGAGGTAGTCTTACCGATAACCGGTCTTATGTAGACAAAAACTTGATTTAAAGATGAGGTAGTCTTACCGATAACCGATACGAGTAGCAACCCTCGTATACGAAGAATGCACACGGCATCTAGTGTAACAACAACGGAGCAAACAGTGCGTACACAGTCCGCGAATATATTTTCAGTTTTGACACACTTTTCAGTTTCATGTGGCCCACAGTGACTGATAACGATCAGGTCTCACTTCGGAAACTAACATGTGCAAGTACGAAAGTCCTCAGAATCATGCCCTGAGCATTTTTTGGTATGCTTGCCACCTGCGTCTGAGAACCCGCTTCATTCATTTCTTGTAAAGTATTATCGTTTCCAAAGATGACTTTTTTCCTTGTTTGTGCCTATTTGTACCTGAACTTCCGCTTGTTATCAATCACACTTTTGAGTGTTCCGAAAATGCGCAAGATTTTTTCGACTGCACAAATACTGGGTAAAAAAAATGAAAAAAATATCGTAACTAAAAATTATTTAATAAAACTTCAAAAAACTTTTACAATGGCATTTAGGTTGTTCAAAAAACAAGATAAGTCAGTTCATGATTCCGAGTGCGCATGCTCAGTAGAAGAAACTCGCAAAATTCTAACAAAGAAACAATAAGCAAATACACTAAAAGCTTACAAGGCAAGGAACATTCAAATTGAACAGCACATCGTAACTGGTTAAATTACAAACTGGTCTATCAGCTGAAGAAGATTATTATGACCTGTAATAGGAATGCCACAGTGAGTTTGGTCGTTTCTAATTTGTAAACAAACGTGTTATAACCGGCGCTAACACTGTTCTCACATTTCACAAACACATTTTTATTTTTGCCAATTTCGATGTGCTGTTCAATTTCATGCTTCTCTCCTTGTATTTTCTCTGCCATGGCACATCTATAGGGTGTCAAAACTTTACTGAAATGTGAGGAAATTTATTCATGACATTTTTACAATGGGTTTCTAAAACAAATGAACGCTATATCTACTTGAAAGTGACTGATGTATTTCTCCAAAGACTTCTGTGTTTCTAAGTTTCTCTGCTTCTGTGGTTATTAAACAAAAACTGTAGTCCCATTTTTTGTGTAAATCTCGTAGACGAAACTGTGAATCCGCTTACTGTGTATATCAATCCGGGACAACTACAAACATATGCCAAAGAGAATCTCCTACTTTACACTCTTGCTTTGTGTGTGTGCTTTGTGCGTAAATCTCGTAGACGAAACTGTGAATCCGAATAGTGATTTTCGACTCAAAGAAATTTCAGATTTGGATGAACTCTCTTGATATCATATCGTTTTACCCGATCGGTTTTCAGTCAAAACACAGAATTTTGAATTTCGAATGCCGCAAGGGAAGCCGGTAGCTCCAAGAAGCGGTCCGCTGCGTTCCCGCTTCAAATTCTCGCTATGTAACGATGTGCAAGTCAACTACGCCCGCTTTGAGGCACCTCTGTGACTATGTTGTGCAAAATTCAACGATCCAGAAGTCTTTATTAGCTTTCGCTAAAGGTCCTCAAAGTACAACGGCAATGACACATAATTTCTGTGTAACGTTTTACCACAAATCTCCCGCAATAATTGACATTTGTTTACATCCATTGAGCATGGTTTATTACCTGTTAAAAGTGACAGTAAATTTTGCAATTATCCACCAAGAACTTCTGAATTACTAGTTCAAAAGGCATGAAAAACTAAAAGTTAAATATTATGGGTGTACAAAATAAATTTATACCTAATTCTGCATCCATCAACTATTTTAGTACATATTTTACAGATAATCTATAACCCCTTTACCTAAATTTCTGGTCACTTGACTTTGATCACGTAACATTTAAAGGCCGGAACGTAAACAAACATTTGACAGGTGAGTGCGGAAGCTAACTTTTCTGCACTTTAATTTACAGTAAATGTTTGAATAATAGGGACTAGGACGCAGGATTCTGGCCTTAGATCAAATGAAGTTGACCTCCATTAGTGGAACAATGTAAGGCTTTGTAGCTCTGACGAAGAGATATACGATGTTATTTTAATCAGAGCTAGGAAAATGGGTAAAAAAAATAAAACAAATGATAGAAGAAATATAACAGAAACAGCTTATACTCGGAACATAAAAGATATTGAAACTGAAAAGCATTTGTCAAAATTTTTACTAAAGCTTTAAAATAGCATACGTGTTGTTAAAAACACGGCTACTCTTTGGCGCACGAAAAATTTAGTATTTACGAGTCGTGGGCGAAATATCTTTATCATTTCTTTCATTAGTTTTTTACCAGATTGGTTTGTATTCGAAACGCAGATTTTTCCGTATTTTATTCGGAACGCCAAAAGTGTGATTTGACTTATAGTAACTCAAAAAGTGTGGTTTGGTAGTTTCTGAAACTGCGAAGTCTGGCGACATGAGCGATATTTCAATATCACCCTACGTACTGTACTCGTTTTAGGTATTCCTGTCCAGAAAGTGGCGGAAGATCAAGGTCAAACTCATCATTCTCTTCTTCTACAATAAATACACGGGGCATTAATTCTCCATCATTCCCAGACATTTTGTTCGTGTTCGTTAACAACACTTTAGCCAACCTCTGCGGTGGTTGTGTTGTTAGATAGCAGCTGTCCTCGCCGGCCACAAGTGAAGCGTTGTTCTCAAACAGCTATCCTCCACGGAGGTTTGGTTTGTCGTGTGTAGCCTCTTTTTACTCATCAGACCCAGTGGGGATTCTGCGAAAACAGTGCTCATAAAGAGAGAAACTGCTTTTAAAAAACATTCTCTCTGTGTTTATACACAGCAGTTGGATCCCTTCAGATGTCTACTGTTTTATAACAACGACTAGTGAAGACAGAATGTTACCTTGTTATAAAATATCTGTTCTCTAATGACATGTATCTGTTATGTATAAACACGGGGTAGATGGATATTTTAAACATAGTGCTCTTTTTATGAGTACTATTTTCGCGGAATCCAGTGGAATAAAAAGATGATATACACAATAGACGGAACCGCCGTAGAGGTTATCTGCTGGACAACAACGAAAATGTTCTTTAACAAAAATTCAATACATCTGACCTGTTCTTTAGGAAATATACGGTTTGCTTAACAGGATTAGACATCTGAAGCAAAAGAGCGCCTGTACCCTCATTAAACACTTGTTATCGCTCTGATCACTCGCAACTTCGACCTAAAGCTTTCAACGCGGTTAACTAGCGAACCGCGGGTTTTGTTGGACCATATTTAGAACTAGTCTGACAAGAGTGCTTATTTGTGGCTGAGAGTACCAAAATAACTTAGAACCATGAACTGGAAAGCTGCACAAAGGTAGTTCTATATATCCAGTTAAGTCAGCAGAACGATGGTAGATCTGAGATATAATTCACGCAACCAGATCTTATTATTTGAATATGATATTTCGACTGCACACTTTTAATACAAAAAATTGAGTGATTCAGCAAGCATAAAATAAAAAATGCTGATACAGAAAAATTTAAAGTAAGTTTTGCCTGAAATGTGGCACAAATCATAAAGTGTCGTTGGAAAACATGGAACAGCTGTCAATGAGCTTAGAGTAATAGAGTTCAGCTGTACAATCAAGCAGTTTTTATTCCATTTTTGGAAAGATCTACCAGACAAGACTTTGTTTTCCGGAAGTCAACCTCAACGGAGGTTCAGTCTCATGTATAAAAGATTTTTTTGTTACGTTAGCCCTATTGAGGAAATAGTACTGCTTTTTATACCATTGATCTATCCTGTGATTATATATAATAGATTTATCTCCCTATAAGTCCGCCCTAAAGAGCAATGCTGGAATATATGGTGAGAGATATGAGGATAGGATTGCTATAATTAGATTTTCTTGTGATTAATGTATTGTTCAACAGATTCCACATCTTAATTTCTTGGACCTTTTCAACGATTATTTTCACACAGTAGTAGTTGTCAAACCACATTCTTTCTGACGCTTGAAAAAAAAACTAACATTAGAGCAATGGATCAATATTTACAACATTTTTTTAAACAGATTGTTTTATTATAAAATAAATTAATTGGTTTGTCATGGACAAACCTTATTCAAAATTTACTCAAGCTTTATAAAGGCTTTAAAAAAATAAACAATAGCTCATATATGTCCACAAATGCACAACATGTGATAAGTGCTCTAGAATAATTACACAAACCAGATGTATCTTCAGGCAATACCACTGGTTTCTCTACAGTGACACATTTGTTATCACATGAACAAAAGCAGCACAACTTGTGCAGGTTCAGAACGTCGATGCAGCTTGAGCGGGACACAGGTGCTTTGTGGTGGGTGTGTGTTAGGGGAGATAGAGTTTTTAAAGCTATATTTTCTCGTTGTTCTTATTCCCTTATTTATATTCTTCAGAGTAACAGTGAATAACACTGAGCTCCTACGTTAAAACCGCCCAAAATAGGAAAAATGAAAAATGATGTCATGGTGACGTTTTCAATCAAAAGGTGCTGGTGCACCACTTTCGGGATAAGTGTTTGAAAGGGGAGATTTCACAGGTCAACAATTTTTTGCGAAGATCCAAAAATTATGAACTGTTTTAAGTGTGTCAAACGATAGCGGTTTTAAATACATAAAAATAGAAATATGCGAAAGAAAACGATAAAACAATCCGTGAAAACGGCGAAACTTTCTCAGAAACATGTAAGACAATAGCTTATTAGAATTTACAGCCCTAAGTTTAAAATTGTTATACTTACATAACGTTTAAATATAAGAAATAGAATATGCCGTAGCTTGTCTTTTATAACCTAACACGTTCACCCGTAAATCATAGCATGTAATTATAAGAATTAAAACGAGGTTAGAAAAGTCAACTAAGCTACAGATATCGCTTTTGAATCGTCAAAATTAACACATTTTAAATATAATTTCGGTTTATTTGCTTTATCCTTACTAGTTGAAATGATTTAAGGAAAATCAAGACAAAGTTATTTTTAATGAAAAACTTTAAACCAAATTTTATATATGCACAAAAAGATACAAAAGCAAATCTTTAATTGATTCATAATGAAAGCACTCTCTCAAGGCGCCAGTCGAGTTAAGTTACAGGTCTATACAGCTTTATATATCCATAGAGAATTTAAACCTGGATCAGACCTGTCGTTCTTAAATCCCCGGAACTGGACTGTTATGACACCATTCAGCTCTCTGAGATAAACACTACCTACCGTCGACACTAATGTCTTAAAAGATTTATTTACGGTGTCAAATGTCAAGGCTTTTTGAGGCTTGATGGCTCACACAGAAACAAGATTTAATTTATCACAATACACTCAAGACAGAACAGAACAACCAGGAAACCTGCCATGGCGTGGCTAGTATGAAATTAGTGAAAATTATACTAAACATTAAGAATGACTTTTTTTCAAACCAGAAGCGATGAGAAAATTTTATGCTACACAAAGCAACATGCAAACTTCACAACACAACATAAAACGACATTGTAAAAGAGGTTCTCAGCCAAATTGATTTTTTTCTAGCATTTTCGCTCATAAAGGACTTATTGTAGCCTGTTACAAAAATGTTCACAACGGTATGTCTTTTTCACAAGATTTATGCGATTCACTTACATTCTGTATAGGACACAAATCAACAGAGTTACATTTACGCCAGGGTACTCATTGCAGTTATAGTTTTTGAGCATTACATTAATCAAATTTTCATAAACTGAAAAGCGTTTTTTTTTGACAAACACGAAGCAACAAAGCAAGCTATCCCAACATAAATATCCATTGGAGAACCTTAGTTTTATTTGTGTGCTTGATGCACCATAATTAAAACAGTTAGGGTCAACATGTCATGTCGTTTTCTTGTTCCATTTTAAAAATAAAAAATAATTGATTTCAGAAACTCTTTCCACACGAGAAATTTCAGATGCAAATATTTTCAAAGACTTAACTACACATTAACGAAATTAATTTGAAACGTACTTGAAATCGTTTGTAAAACATTCTAGAGACATGCGCAACTTTAATTTGTACATTTTAGGGATGTAAAACTGTGAGATTCACAACATTGTTCCACACAATGAATGAAAATAAAGTTTTTTTAACGAAACTAACATTTCCTTGTTGATGGTTTAACTGTTTGTCAAGGGAGTAGCACAAGTCTATCACACTAGAAGGAGACTTCACTTTCTTGATCAAAGCGAAGTGATACTTTAAAACGTTGTTTTTTTGATATTTCAGTGCTATAAACTAAACGTGCTGATAGGGGAAAAGACCGCCCCTAAAACTATTTATTCGAAATAATATTTAACCAAAACTAGAGCTGCATTGCACGTTTTATTCTGAAATGGTAAACATGGTCACATATTAGTACAATTGATTTTAGATGCCGTACTTTATGTACAGTAAGTTTGTCGCACATAGGCGATAATGATGCACAGATGGCTGATCTCAGCTAAGTGATGTTTTACACTTGGGAGTTCCAAGGAGTTCTTGTTTTACCAGAAATTATAGGAGTTTCTCTTTTTTTCCTTTATCGTTGCTTTCTCAGGCCATTTTCATCGGCTTCCACAAAACTCCTCCGAAACGGCTTTAGCTAGGAAAATAAACTTGGTAGAGCTGATCCTCCTTTCTTTTTTTGACGTCATCATGGCCCTTTTATGACGTCAATAAGTTTCTGATGTTGAATATCTAAAAAGTGGTTGCACTTACTTGAGAAACCACTATTTCACAATTTTTTTGATGACTTCCCTTTTCGATTTTTGTTATTTGGGCACTTGTAATGCTGATTTTAGGTTCATCTGACCCGGAAAATTTCTAATTACAAGGAACTGAAGTTAAATGTTCTCGGAAGTTGAAATTATTTGGTTAACCAGATATTTTATCTTTGATTCCTTATTTGTTTTGTGAACCCTTATTTCTAAATAGGTTAAAGATTTATTTCAAAATGTGAAGCTCTATACTTGTTTTCTTCTATTTTTCTTGCTTAAGTTAGTAACACAATTGGTCAGATTGGTTTTTATACGAGATGAAGCAGCCACCTAGTTATTAAAGTTTGCTGCGCTGTCGAGTCACGTTACTTCTTGTGACTTCAAAGCATATTGAATTATTTCAATTAACATTTTAGGAACGGAATATTGGAATGAAGCAATTTTTAGAGGGATTTCCTCCGTTCCCGGTGGCCTATAGTAGACTTCGTTAAAAGCTCTGTAAATGATTTGGAGAGGTCGAACTGTATTTATTAGTTACAAAAACATATTTTGCTTTTTTTCTCACAAGTTCTCGTTTCTGAGCTATAATGACCTTTTATATAAACGGCTATATTATTATAAACAGTTGAAATGAACTAATGCACTGTTTTGCAGAGCATGTGTACATTATGAGCCTCAGAAGCTGTTGTATTTGAGTTTTGTTGTCTTACACTGAACATAAAACAGTTGCCATCTGTTCACAAAGCATGTTTCATAAAATGTGGGGAAAGTTCTCCTGTCTGTACATTTATGGTTAAATAGTACTTATTTTTTACAAATTGATTAGAATAATTTCCTTTTTTAGCATTCACCTCAGTCGAAGATTCGGGCAACTGAGTCAACCAGGCATTTGTAAAAAATATGTGTGGATTAGATGTGTGAACGATTTTACTTTGATAGCTGTTGATTTTACGATTGCATGTGATTTTTCACTCTTGACAGTTTACTACATGTAAACTAAAAGCACTACTAAAATAAAGGGTGGGTTGGGGTGGAGGAGACGTAGGGGGAGTAGGGGAGAGGTTAATGAAAAGATTGTGGAACAATGGCTGAACATTCCAGTTAAACATGATTTACTTTAGAAGATGAATTCATGCAAGGGCCCCTTTTTGGCTTGATTTTAGTGCTTTGCGTCATTTTTCTCCAATTTCTTTTAACGCTGAAAATTTTGGTTTTGGGTTAAAATACAGGTGTGTTCTTGAAGCTCAGGCAATCTAAATTGTTTTCTTCCTTTTTTGGATTACCTTCTGAGTGTGGAAGGACTATGTCGTTGCAAAAATACCACTTTATTCTAATAACGAATATTCCTTCTAATTACCCGCCTCACCTAAATGTAATCCTTTAATGCATTCATCTCCTATCTTTAAATGGCCGTAAATACAGCAATAATGTGAATTTTACTCAATGTTGCTTTAATAAATTCTCCTTTCAAATGTGTCTTCTGCATGTACAGTAATTTTGTTCTTCTGTTACACTATTTTTTATCAAATGTTAGCATTCTGTGCATTTTAGAGGCCAGCTGATGTAATAACAACTTCGCGTAGATTATATTTTGGCAGTCCTTGTGCGAATTATTTCATGTGAGTTCATTGGAACAGGCTGGAAATAGCACAGATATCTTCATAATTGAGAAGGTCCCCAAAATGTTTTTTAGTATATGAAGAAAGATATGGCTGAAAGGCTATGATCACTTACAACATTAGCAAAAACTTATCACATAAAACCTCTATGGAATCGATTCGAATTTGGTGTGCCGATGTGATACCTGCAGGTCGACCGCAGAAGGCTGTAAACATGTCGTATATAAAAATAAATCCAGTATTTAACACTTGACGAGCTGTTAGCTTGCAAGGGTTATATGAATTTGTGCAAGCAGCCGTTCGTTCTTTTTTTCTTGACAGTTTTCCGATTTTTTGTGTCTTCTTCTCTGACACTATGGGCCCTAGGACCATGAAACTTGTAAAACACTTTATATTATTCAAGAAATAGCCCAATAAAGGAAGTATTTTTGCGTTTTAATTTTTGTCTAGCGAAATAGGTTCTAGTTTTGCAGTATGTTTTAGGCACACTGGAATTTGGTATGGGTGTATATCTCTGTATTTATCTATAGCATTTCATATTTATTCCCACTTGCAAACATAGTTTGCAAATGGATATGCTTTGCTAAGAATTCTGGCTGTTTATTCCTTCCTTTTTTCTGTCTCGGAGGTTTCCAGAAAACTCCTCCTACGCCATTTGACGTAAGAAGATGAAATTTAGCACAGAGATAGAGGGTGATGAGATATCGTGAAATCCGCAGATTTGTTTGACCTTGACCTTCAAGGTCAAGGTCAAATTGAGGTCAAAGTTTTTTACCTCAAAGTGGTTTCCAGAAAACTCCTCCTACACGGTTTATAGTAGAAAGACGGCATTTGGCAGAGACATAGAAGATAATGCGTTGTCGTGAAATCCGCAAAATGTTTTGACCTTGTTCTTCAAGATTAAGATCAAATTGAGGTCAAAATATTTTTTCAAAAACCTTTTCCAACATGAAAAATTGCTAGAAATAGCGCTCAAATCATTGTTTCAACAATGTCAGTAGGCGGTAACATCGTGGATGGAATCTCGACATTAAGTGTCAAGGGCAAGGTCATGTGACCTTTGAATATTGAAATCCCTTAGGGAAAAATTGTCCATTATCTCCAAAACGATTAGAGATAGAGCAATTTTGAGCTTATTTTCGACCCTTTGGGCCTAAAAAACGTTATATAAGAGGTATCCCGGTAACCTTGACCTCCTCCGTCATGCTCAAGGTCAAAAACCGGAAGTTGACCATTATCTCAAAAACGGTTAGAAAAATGAAGTTGATTATTTGAGATTACATTATATTTACTTCGATGTTCTCGTTCAAGATAATAATTCGGAAGCTGACAATTATGTGGAAAGACTGAAAAATGTGTCTTTGACCAGATAGATTGTACCATTGCAAGTGGGTGTCATTTCGCTACGTGTAGCGAAATTCGGTCTAGTTATACTTAAATCGCAATAAAATCATGTAACATATCTACACTAAGAAATGCAAGGAAAATAAATATAATCGTGTTTATTATTTTGCAGTTCAGTACAGAGAGCTTTGCATAAATATCCAGATTTTGAATTCTTTGAGAAATGTTAATCAGCCAAATATGACACTACTTTACATTGTATCGTCAGCCTAGACAATAGATTATATAACGACTCCATACATTCTGTAGACTCTGTAGATTAAAAACAGGACAAAACCTTGGCTGGGTTTTTAAGCTCTCTCCCTCTTTATCTATCTTTCTGTCTGCCTCACACACACACACACACACTCACACGCACGCACACACACACACACACACACACACACGCACACACGCACACACACACACACACACACACACACACACACACACACACACACACACACACACACACACACACACACACACACACACACACACAAACGCGATCGGTTAATCAGTGTACCCACATCTAGAAATTGTTTGAACAAAATAAATCGATGTCTTAAAATTAATTAATGGCATTGAAAATCGTTCTCTGTTTAAAAAAAAAAAAGAATAATTTATTTCCACCAAGCAAACCAAAACAGGTCATTGGCTTAGCTTTATTGTGGGTGGATTTTACAGTTGTTTGACAGTGTTTTTCTTTGTATATCTGGTAGACTGATATTTATATGAAGTTCCCGGTTCTTGTAGTAATATACGAGAGCCTATCTATTTGCTATCGTTTATTTCCTATTCCGCATTTTAGATTTCTTTACTTAAACATGTTTCCTAATCATTTCCTTTTTGTTATTTTCCTTTCTCTATATTACGTTTCCCCTGTTTCGTATTTCCTTTTTATTTCTTACTATTTGATTTTCTATTTCCTTTATTCCATTATTTATTTCCTGTATCATATTTTCTCATTTATGAGGTGTTTTCTACTGTTTGACTGGGATCTTCCACTTTATTATTTACGAAATTAGAAATGAACAAAAAAGAAAGAAATGAGAAATAAGAAACAGAAAAAAGAACTCATCACGGGGCCTTTGTAGTAATGTGACCGATTTCTTTTGCAAAGCCAAATTATTTCTACAATTTTCTCGTCTCGGATTGCTAAGCATGTAGCAGGCAAAGGGGTCTTAAAAGAACATTGCTGAAAGAAACGTTAACCCTGTGTCATCAAGAATGAAAAAAGTTTATTAAAAATAGCACAAGGTCTAAAAAAAAGTATTAATAAAAAGTAGTAAAAGCAGTTTATGGGACAGAGGGACATAGAAGCTTCACTCAACTCGCTTGATTGTCTATAAAACTTTCCAAGAAAGGCGCTTGATTGCCAATGTAAATCCACATTGTTTGATTAGAAGATTGTTTTTTTTCTTAACTGTAGCCCCAATAACAAATGCAGTGATTTAAAGAAACATGATCCAATTTGTAAAGACGTTATTTAGTTAGGGCTGAGAGCAGTATTTTTAGCGAACTTTATAAGGCAATTTTAAACAATTTTAACATAATATGAATAAGAAAATAATGTAGTTCTTCATTAGTTTTGGACAGAAAATATGTGATTTCTTTTAAGCCGAATTCAAATTCAGCTTAAGTTAAAATACTGCTTATTTTATGCATTTGATTACAGCTCAGTTTATATAAAAGATATCAACAGCATAGATTGTTCTCCGATTGAACTCGTTTATTGGACACATAAATTAGACTTTTACCAAATCAAGCGGTGTTGTATGGAACTTTTTATAAAGAATGCGTACGTAATTAAAAACTACAACTGACCCCAAATGAAAAGAATTCTCTGTACGTGTTTTATGGATAACAACTTGCCAGCTGATCAGTTCCCAGTGAACATCCGACGTTCTGCAGACGTCATGAGTTGGATTTACGTCCAGGAATTGGTTGTATATAAACGTTGAAACAGCGAATTCCTGTGGCGTCCAAATGAAATGATCTGTGGAGACCGAGGTTGAACAGACGTCAAAGAAGAGATCGCTGTATAGACAGAGATAAATCACCGTTCCTGCGACACCATTACTGTCCTTTCATCAGGGTATTCCCTCGCCCCTTCTTCATCGCATGAGTTAGAATGTGTACACGGTCATTTGTCTTGTATAGAAGGTGATAAAAAACTGATAATTGCCATTTTCTTGAGTGATAATATCACATTTTTGTTATAGTCCGTTGGTGCGACGTCTATTATCCGACGTCTATTAAACTTTGCAATAAAGATGTTAGATAGACGTTGCGAGTTGGTTGCGATGGTTTATAGTAATTTATAGCAAGGTTGGAAATTAGTCGATGGATTGGACCTCAAATATCCTTTGCTCAGACGTCGCAATGTATAATGGGCTGCTGATGAAGCATCTAATATTTAAAATGGGTGTTTGAGAAACAATCACGCCTTTAGGAAAAGAACTAAAAACTTGTTGTGGTGGTTAAAGAAAACACACAGTAGAGCAGACACCGTTCTGATTAAAAGGGCTGGAGAACTATTTGTCATTAAAGTATATCACCACATTTCTGTGCATATTGCGTTGGGTTTTCGCATTATGACATTTAGGTTTTTACATACTCTTTTTAATTCAAAATCGAAGATGGGGGAGGTTCTGGATACAACTCTGTATTCCTCCCATATTCGCCATTTGCAACACTTAAAAACTAGGGAATGTTTTAAAAGAGAGCACGAAAAGTAAAAATGGTCCATTTACCATAAGGTATTTTTGGCACGTTTCAGTTTAAAATCAAGAGATGTCAGTCACAATGGCAATAGATCAAGTTTTAAAATCACAAATGCAACCCCCCCTCATTTTTGTGGTTTAATCCCTTGGTGGTCCATCTAAGAAATTATTCAAGACCTATTGCGTATGCCATGCCCTCATGCAGCAGATGATTGCATCAGCTATCCCGTGTGGGCAGATCTCAAGCCTTTCTCTTATCGTTTCTGATATATTGTTGTGACACGGGTGTGAACATCGTCTGGATTAGATATTTTCAGTTACTTTTAACGCCTTCTCAGACATTCACACGTCTGCGTGATGTATCTGTGGTGTATGAATGTCTGAAAAGGGTACAAGCCTTATCTTTTACGTACCATTTTTTTTTAGTTTTACACACTAGACAATAAAATTTATACTTTGAGCTTGAGCTACTGATCACAATGGTCTTGCGTCTACTAATAGTTCAAGGGAGATCATACAATTCCCCATCTCCATCTACAATTCTACATCTCCAGAAAACATAACAGAAATAAACATATACAGTGAAGGTCTGATATGCCCATAATTAGCACTCCCCCCTTCCTCCTCGAGCCCAGGCTAAAATCCTCTGCCGGCGCCAAATTGCCACAATTCCAAACGATAATTCCCAAAGCATCCATTCTGCAGTCCTTATCCCCCCTCCCCGCTCCACGACAGTTCAAACCATGATGCCCAACGGATCCATTCTCTACTTCTTACACCTCCTGTCCGCTACACTCCCATCCCCCCCCCCCACCCCATCTGCTACTCTGTATCTTCACCTAACATAAAGAATCTCAAGACAATTTTTTATTTGAAAGCCTAAGTATCGTTATTCTAGTGGCATTCAAAAAATCCATGCGAATCTCAAACATTATCTGAATAGTCCTTTCAGAAACTGATGCCACTTGAAATGATCTTTTGGTGCTTGAGGTATCTATTTACTTGTTGACTTTTCAGATTTCTAGATCCTCGTGACATGTGTAAAATCAGAAGATAATCTTGTCACGCTATCGGCGATAGGGGGTTTAGATTAATCTAAGTGGATTATTTGATAATTTGCGTAAAAGTAACATTTCATCCTTCTCGTTTTGTACCCGCATAACATCTCCAAAACAAACAAAAGCATTGTCCACATTGAAAGCTATTCTACATGTCACAGTCGTCACAGCAATAACGTGACACTGTGAATCTGTGTATTTCAAGAAATGCTTAACATCCAAATAAAGCAGCAGAGATTTCATATTACCCCCTCGATATAGATTAATTCAGGCATATGGTAAAGCAATTGAAATACAATAGCCATAATAGTACAGAGGGTTCTCAAAAAACCAAAGAGGGATGTTATTAAGTGGAGTGTACTAAGGTAGATGTATTGGGGATATTAAACTTCAACCCTCCATTTTACGGCTAAATTTAATTTGCAATTTAATGCATGAATGATCTTTATGTGTAGTACGAGTTAGCATCTTTATAGTCACATTATACACATCATTATTTGGGTTTGTTTAAGAAATTGAAATAGTTTACATTATAACGTAATACCCTGATCCTCCCTATCATGAAACTCCAAAATGTCAGACCAAAATATCAAGGTTTTTTATCAGTTTATTGTGATGCGCTACTGTCATAAGTAGTGACCGGATATTCAATTGTGTAAACATGTGTTAACGACATTATGATATAGCACTTCAATATACAGTTAATGAGATTTATTACAAGTTGAGATAACGCAAATAAAAGTTCATTCCCTCGGGTCTTTAACAATAGACACAACAAAGCTGCTGCACTGGTATAAAATACAGCATTGCCAAAGACAGTTAAACTGTTGCTTATTTACTGGAAACAGAAGAATCGGATACCGTGGGAGTTTATAATTTTTAAATGGAAGAGTTGTAAGGTAAGCCATAATTAATGTCATTAATATTTTAGTACAGAATTATGCGCGACTTTATTTTTGGGCATATCTCAGCTCCATATTAAGGGGATATCTTGAAACAGTTTTATTTACAGATATCCTCAATGTCTTAAAATGTCACAACCACAGAATTAATGTGGAAATTGCTTTTTGAAGTACTACTAAATAAATTTAAAATATAAATTTAAAAAAGCAAAAAAAATATTTGCAACTATGAGATACGAAATTGTTCAATGTTACATTTAAGTATTTATTTACAAAAAATGAAAAATGATTTTTATTAAACAAGAAATAGTTTAAATTACAATTCATGAAGATACTTGTCATCCTGAAATAGTTTATTTATAGAAGACTTATCCAAACAAATTAAAAAGCGAAGAAATTTAATGTGAACAATTTGCCTCAGTTTGCCTCAGTTTTCTCAGAGTTCTACTATTCTCACTATACTGCTATCTGCCCATAGATAAATACAAATCATTCCAGTAAGCAATTTAAGCAATTTTCATTTAAAAGTTGATGTAAAGAGATCCTGTTGTGAGTATGCACCCTCCCTCCCCACCAAAATCTTTGTCCTTAGCATCTACCAATGTTTTATTATGCTGTTACAGTTGGGGTAAAAACATGTATGTTAATACAATGTGGCAACTTAATCATATTTTTCTCTTTTATTATTGCAATGGAAAGGCTCATAAAAAGATGTAATACAATATGTTAAAGATATAAGAAACAAAAAAAAAGGTACAATTTTACCCCATCCACAATTGAACTGTGCCCATTTCATTAAAAGTTGGCTTAATTCAGCAAAGTCAGTTTTAAATCGCCGTTGGATCAGAATAACTCTAACTTAATTGGGTAGTTAAGTTTTAAGTCACTGAATGAAATAGTCATAGAATAAGAAAGTAACTGTGTTTGCTTTGCGTCAATCGTTCATGGAGTTCATTTGTATAATATCTTTAAGCCCGGTAAGCTACTCTGGGTCGTCGCCTTGTGGTAGTCACAAGGTCTATAGTTCGAACCTATTCAAAGTAAATACCCATTGAATATACCAGTCATCCCTTTAGAACATTAGTTAGTTGATTCAACGTCTCTTTCAAGTCGAGACGTCGTTCAACCAGATTGTAATGGGTCTTTCTATGCACTTTTCCCACCACCAAACCACATCTACACTAAAATCTTTTTCCAACGTATTAACAAACGTTGAGAACTAAATGTCGTTCTATGTACACCAAAGATAAAATCAAATTGCAGCATGTGTGTTTAACATATTTTAATCATCATCAAGAGCGACACCAGAAAACTTTGTGATTAAAACATTGAACAAAAATTTAAATCAGAATGGTCATACCATCGTTCATTAGAAATAACTGTAATAAAGCATTTAAAAACAACTTTTATTAAATGTGATTTCAAAACATTGGGGGAAAACAGTGCCAGAAATTTGGGGCCACAAATAGCTTATAAGCGCTGAGATTAATGTTTACGCCGGAATTAGGAGTGTGAAGTAGACTGACAAACAAATAAGAAAGGATTTCTGTCATACTTTGGACCATGGTTATACAGTGAAAACCATTAATTCTAGAAATCGCTCAGGTCTAAAAAGGTAGTCGAAAGAGCACAAGAAGTGAACTTAACGTAGCTTTGTGATTTCATACGTCACCGCCTCTTTTGATCTGGATCTGCGAATGAGGCTGTTAATGCCACGTGTATAATCTGTTTAATTGTTTTAATTGATCAAAGCTGTCGGAATGGCAAATGACCCAGTTACTTATGAGAATGGTATAATAAAAGCTCACCATTATTTAGCTTTAATAAGCGTGATTGCATTAATAAATAGCAATAACACTTGATTAATAAATGGCCATTGCACTTGATTGAGTACCACTCAATAACCATTGAAAAGCTTTGTTTGTGACATCTTCCAATAAAATTCTGCTAAACTCTTAAGTGTTGTAATGCGCTATTCTGAAATGAAATAGTTTTAGATTTTATATTCTGCTTTGGTAAAAAAGGCGATTCTGTGGTAGCTTTACATGCGGGTCAAATAACCATTGGGCAATTTCGTCCGTCCATTTTATTCTTTGTTGGCCCCCAGTTCTAGCCAAAACCAGCCTTCAAAATATCACCGTTTTAACCTAGAGGAAAAAGGCCACTAAAAAAAAGCGTAATAAGGGCTATTCCTAGCTCCCCTTGTCGGTTTGTAATTGCTTGTGTTGGGTAGAAAACAACAGAACGGTCATAGTGATGTGACCATCTGAGCTGCAGGAGAATCGTAAATTTAACCTAACAATGGAGACAGAAACAAGAAGGACTTCAACTCAAATATAAGAGCGAACACAGAGTTGACTTGAAGAGGGTATCATAGACAGAAATGAAGGGCTAGACGTCCTTGCTGAATTTTATGTGGTCGGCTAACGTTCAATGTTCTAATTGTTCTAGGAATATCAAATCTAATTGAAGTTGCATTAGTTAATCTAAACAGACAAGTGTTCAGGACATTGCCAAGGGTATCTCGAGAGTAGGGGTTAGGGGAGGGGGAGGGGCGAGTTTTAACGACTTGCTTGGAGGGGATATCATAAACCGTACAAGGCAAGTGCATTTAAGTA
This sequence comes from Protula sp. h YS-2021, assembly GCA_949752745.1. Taxonomy (NCBI): domain Eukaryota; kingdom Metazoa; phylum Annelida; class Polychaeta; order Sabellida; family Serpulidae; genus Protula; species Protula sp. h YS-2021. Next base: position 26,047,394 of record OX457027.1, on the reverse strand, counting down.
AAGTGCCACTTCATCAATAATGGAGAGAGATAATAGACATCGTCCAGCATTGCTTGTATAAGACAACGTGCATTTAAGATCACATTTGTGAGACTCGGATTGAAACAACGGCGTCTTTGCAATTGATGGTATCGATGGATTTATTTGTACAGCTTACAAAAAAACTAAATCTAAACCACCAAAGTGACCCAACACACTCAGGAAATACGGCTTTGTCTTGTTTAAAAAAAAAGTGATGCGATACACTCGGGAGAAAAATCTGCTGAATAAGTTGACCAATAAGTATTTCTTTACAGTCTGTGCAAAACACTGACACTAATTAAACTGGCCCTTTACTGCGGGGTCAATTTCAATACATTACTGAAGTTAGGGGCAAAAAAGCGTGTACTCTCCTAAATCCCAAGATATATTAAAAAGATTTTGAAAGTGTCCCTTATTCAGGTATGTCCATAATACTGGGATTTCCACACAGGGGATTTACTGTACAAGTGCTTAGCTTTTCATATTTTATCTTAATTGAGGTCATGCTATGTTACAATATTTTTTAAATAAAATTGCTTATTTTGATGCAAAATGAAACCAGCACTATGAATCAGTCTTCTTATTTCATTGTCCAGCATCATCACGAAAAACTAAAAACAGTATAGTTTTGATGGCATTATGACTGTATTATCCACGTTTGCACAGGATGTGTATTAAACCATATGTTAAAATTACAAAATGTTTCTATTGGATGTTCCACTGGCTTTGTAATACCACTTGTAACGAGACCGAAATTCGCACAGCGAATTAGACTCCACTTGGAATGATAACTTAAAACGGAAGATAGATGATATTACTATTTGTTAACAATTTTCCCATGTCTGAATGTAGAACATCCTTTTAAATACTAATAACTATACCGGTAAGGTCAAGTTAAAAAAATTGTATCAGGTGCACCACTTCAGATGACTCTCCATACATGTGCCTAGTTTGGTTGGTCTAGCTTCAGCGGTCTTGGAGGAAATCGACTGCTGTTTCTCTTACCGTTTCCGAGATAAGGACCAACTTCCGGTTTGGGGCTCGAAAGTGATCTGGAGGTCAAGGACACCGGAAGTTATACCTTACGTTTCGTCGTATAGGGGGTGGAGGTCGAAAATGAGGTCAAAATTGTTCTACCTCTTACCGTTTTCGAGATAAGGGCCAACTTCCGGTTTGGGGCTCGAAAGTGACCTGGAGGTCATGGACACCGGAAGTTATACCTTACGAATTGTCGTATAGGGGGTGGAGGTCGAAAATGATGTCAAAATTGCTCTATTACCGTTTTCGAGATAAGGATCAACTTCCGGTTTGGGGCCCGAAAGTGACCTGGAGGTCAAGAACACCGGAAATAATACCTTACGCATCGTAGTATAGGGGATGCAGGTCGAAACTGAGGTCAAAAGTGCTCTATCTTTTGCCATTTTTAAGATAAACGCGAACTTCCAGTTTGATGCTCGAAAGTAACCTGGAGGTCAAGGACACCGGAAGTTATACCTTACGTATCATGGAGTTCGAAAATGAGATCAAAATCGCTCTATCTCTTACCGTTTTTGAGGTAAATCGTTGTTTTTCTTAAATAACGTTTTTCGCAATTTGATCTTGACCATCAAGATCAAAAATTTTAACAGGTGCATCAGATCACATCGTCCTTCATATATGTGCCAAGTTTGGTTTTTCTAGCTTCAACGGTCTTGCTGTAGATGTCTGGAAACCGATTGACCTTTTTCGCGATTTGACCTTGACCTTACACGTCAAGGTCAAAAATTTTTATCAGGTGCACCACTTCAAATGACCCTCCATACATGTGCCAAGTTTGGTTGGTCTAGCACTTGGAGGAGATGTCTGGAAACCGATTCGGCGGAAGAAAAAAAGGGATAAAAAAATAGGTGAAGAATAATTACTATAAATAATTACTTCACAACGAATTTTAATATTACTATGCTCCATTTTTTTAAATATTTTTTATTATACCATACCATCTGAGACTTGATTTAAAGATGAAATATAATGATCATGTGATTAACATGTGACCATGATCACATTGTCAAGCAGTGATTTTTTACCATAGTTTTTAATACTGTTGAGTTGTCCTGTTTGTTTCATGTTTTAAGTGATATGATAAATTACCAGTTCTAATGTATTAAGCAAACCTGTCTTATTAAAGGTCTGTCTCAACATTAGCACCAATCTGTTTATAATTGAAAAGCAATTTACAAGCAGCGTAACTTGTATTTACTAATATCATAGAGTATATGCAGAAGCTCAGTTTCTTTTTAACTTCGTGTGGTTAATTTTTCATCTCATCGATGTTATATGTGTATGAGGTTCAATACAAACGTTTACATTTCGGGTCACTGAGTTGGGTTATGTTATGTCTTGCAAAAGTGAAGTAAATAGCCAAATGTTGAAAAATATAATGGTAGAATTAGGTAATTTACATGTAATGATATGTCGACAATTTTGTTGCTTTGTTGACGTGTATTATTACAACTTAAAAGATCAAGGCGGACTTTTCGGTGGCAAGGCACGGACAGATAAAAAGGACAGGTTCTCTGTATTGGCAAGCACATGCTGTAACTTTATTTTTAAACGCAGAATTATCAAAAATAGCTGATTGTTAAAACTATTAAACCGTTTTGAATTTGAATCCTTTTCAGTTTATTGCACTATATTTTGTAGCTGATTTTCAATCACTGCTTCTGGCATGGGTTAGAATGTGTGAATGTTTTCCCTAAGTTTTTGCATACAGAAGGCTTTTTTTGAGTGCGTACAAATTGTGAAATTTTCGAATTGCTCAGCTTAAATACTCTTTTGAGTTATATATTACCGGAATATTATGTGCAATAAATCGCATTTTTAGGCTCTTCTTCAATTAAGTAATGCAACTCTAGTTTTTGTTGACTTTATTTAAAGCACGATGCAAGTTTCACTTTGATCTTCTAATGATCACAAAAGGACAGCCGAATTCTGAAATGCATATTTAATGTTTGCATTCATTTCCTTCTATTTCTGGGACAACCAAGCAATTTTTCCAACAAGGCAGCACGCATAGTAATAGCTTAAATCTGATTTGATGTTGATATTTGAGTTTTCTGATGCTCTTACCAATTAGCAAAACCATAAGATGTCCTACTGTGCTTTACTTTCGATAACATAAAAACATGAGATGCTCTGTTATAACTGCCATTATAGGTTTACAGAAGGGTGACATTTCCTGCTGTGATTTAAATACAGTATTTAAAAACACTATATTAACTGCTGTAATTTGGAGTAGGTTAAAGCATATAGATTTCCCTTTCAAATCTTTGTTCAAAATACTATGACAAATATGTCAATAGGGTATTTTATTTTTATTTTAAAAATAAGAAACTGCATGTGTAAATAAAAACATAAGCGGTTTTGCTGAAATATAACCTTAAGAGCTGTTAGCTGCGTAGCTCACTTACATATCATCATGCAAAATTTATTGCGTAAGACCTCCCCTTCCCTGTACGCAGTGCTTACGCACCGACCGTGACCCCCTGTGTGCGTACGTACTTTAAGGATGGGCCCTCAGCTCTTGTTGTCTTCTTTAACAGTGATTTCGGATGCAATAAAGGTAAAAAACGATTTTTCTTGGGTTGTTTGTGCTATATCAACTATATTGGAGGGTGTCCTAGTATGTTTTGAACTAAACTTTTGTCAACAATATTAAATCCAAATGCTAAATAGCATGAACGAAAGGTGTTTTTTACTCAAACTTATCAGTAAAATCTTTTCCATGCGCTTTGCCACTCTATCAACATTCTTAAGAAACTGACATGGATCAAATATTCTCGGTGCAGGATTCTGTTTTCCTTTTTCTGCCAGCTGATGCTGTTATGGTGTTTTGGAGAAGAGAAGAAAGACAATAAGGCAACATTTGAGGCTGCTAATATAATGCATAATTGACACATATTTCTGCAATTTAGTGAATGTTAGTTCCGTTTCAGTTGTAGCTGCCTGGCTACAAATGGCAAACTTGTATATTTAAGGAGCGTTTAGCAAGTACACATATTTGATAGATCATTCAAACTGTATCACTATAAAAATAAACACAAAACAAACAGATTAAATAACAGTTGCAAAACACTTGTTTCCACTTAGCAGCAACACACAGAAGAGACAAATGCTGTGCCATGAATTAATTATGTCTTGTATTTCTCAATGTTTTAAAGCAATGCTCGAATTCTTGTAGTAGTAACTAAATATTTATAACAGTGTGTTTCAGTGAAACGTGGTTTAATATGATTTAATATGTGGTTTAACCGGCATACAAATATAAAGCAGCAAAGAATAAAAAAGGACAATAATGCTGAGGCTTTGTGAATGAAATCGAAAACTATGGCAACAGTGAGTACAAAACAGCAAAATTTGTAAATTTCTTAAAGTATGGCTATACAAAAGAAAGGAGTCCTTTATTTAAGTCTTACGTGTTTCAAATTTTTAAGGAAGGTCAGTCTCCCGGGATGTCAAAAATGTTTTAGTACATTTTTATGCATACATGCAAGATGTTCTTGTAATGCATAACAATATTAGCATTTTATAAGATGGGTTTACACCCACATAGATCTTTATAAGGGCTGACAATGTCTTTAAGCAATGGAATAATGAATCAATATTCACCACAGCGGATTTCTTCATGTAAAAGAAAAATGCCTTGACGGCCAATAAACGACGAGATGGCAACTATAATTAAGACTTAGCTTAGAACTGAAGGGGCAAGTAATTTTCCTGAATTATCGTATGCCGATGTAGTGGCATGAGATAAATGTAATTAGCAAATTGCATATCATGGTCATAAAAATGTTGCTGTGTGTTGTTTGGTCCCGAGAGATAGACCGAGACAACTGGAGGAAGAAATGAATTGTCGCTGGTAACTGGCTGCAGAGATGGAAAGGTGCTTTTTTGTAATCAACAGCCACGATGAGTACACACAGAGACACATAGATTGAATTCAAATGATAAATATGAAAACTTGTTTGTAGAAATATGATTAAAGAATAAACTTTCACGAAATGTGCCAATTGCCTTTGTTGGAAGTATTGATTGTCTTTAATGGAAATTTAAATGAGTTTAGGTGGCGTTTCGTATCCATCGACAGCAATTTAGAAGATTTAAAATAAATGTATTTAAGTCTTTGAGAGTGATTTTGATCAAAACACATGCGCATTTAATATCTTATATCAAAAAAGTTTTATTTAGTATAGAATATAAAAAGAAAACACATCTGACAGCACTCATTTAATACTTTACTCTCATAGTCTTAGAATTAGAAATGTGGTTCAATGTTTTAAAGGGCTTGCGAAATACGTAATGGGTGTGCTCCACCGCATTTGCTCGGCAAAGTGAATACTAATGCCCTGCTTACCATCTGGGCTCGAATTCGAACCCATCATAATGAGATCACCACAAAAATTTCTCACGAACTGAACTAATCGTCAACCGGTTTATTTTAGAGGTATCGTATTTGTTTTTGGTTGATGGCTGCTTATGTATGCACCCTAAAGTCAAGTGTGTTTAATTACTCTACTTGATATGACAAACTTTAGGCATGATTGTTATGGCGTTATTTTATTTCTTTTTGTAAACAATCAGACTGAGCAACACAAACAACTTTCTTTGGTAGGTCAGGGAATGCATTGCAATATTTGCATACATACCGATTTGAGATACAAAAGTCCCAACCAAGAACAAAAAACACCGATACTGTTACGTTTGTACAGGTAAATGCTTCTCACAAGTAAAAGGAATACGTTATGTACTGATGTCGTTTTGTTAATCAATATTCTAGTGCATAAACTGTGGAGAGAGCAAAATACAAACCCTTCAGTTTTTCTCCACGTGTGTAACATTATTCAAATTATTTTCGATGTTGACTTCAAGAATCGTTCCTAAAGTAAACAGGAAGGCTCCTGATGACAATTCTTGTTAGCAGAAAAGTATGAGGATCCATATTTTTGTCAAGTAGATAGTTTTGTCAACAATTAGATATGCTATGCAGGCTGTACGGAGGTGTTCCAAATTTCTAAAGACATTGGATTGTTTTTTTTTCGCCAATATTTCTGCCATGACCTATTTTATCCTATTTTGAAACGCCAGTCTGCATTGTTAGTATTAAAACTCTAGCTTGATTATTATTGAGTATTTCTGTTATAATAAGAGGAATAGTTATTTTAGTATAAAAATACACGGCAAGACATACTGTACTGGTCTATATATATTGTATCTTTTGGCAAGGGCCAAGTAAACACATTAATGCCAATGATTTCGATTTTTCTTCACATTTCCAGGGTTATGTTATCAACTATATTTTTTGTATCTGGATGCTTTGAAGTATATTTTTCTTGGGTGTTTGACTGTCTTATCATATCATAGATATAAAGGAATATTTGGCCTGGGTATAGGCAGCTTGAATTTACATTGCTGTCAAGGCACCGAGAACAACTTGTTTGACTTTCGCTTTGCTTGTAACGATACTAAACAAAACTTTAATACAGCTATATCAGGGCATCTTTAAATAACGTTCGTAGGCTATATATTTAAACATATCCATCGTTATACTTTTCTTGGTTTTAGTTTTTATGCGACATAATGCGATCACACTTTTATCTGTGCCATAGATTTCAAGTTGTTTCTCACAGGGATATATTTAATAATAATAATAATAATAATAATAATAATAATAATAATAATAATAAATATATCTAGCAGATATGGCGCTGTTTTGAGTTAACATGAAGTAGTATTGACCAGTAAGATCTACAGTTTAGTAACTGGTTAATATCATTTCCGTGTTGACTCGTTTTGAGTTAACATGAAGTAGTATTGATCAGTAAGATCAACAGTTTAGTAACAGGTTAATATCATTTCCGTGTTGACTCGTATTAAGTCAATATATATTTTGTTACATGTCATAACCGGGGTTTTGATAACAAAGCAACTTCAAAGTCCATCGATATGTACGTTCCGGTCAACACTTACAAATTGTTGACTTAGGAATCAATCAATAAGGCTAAAGCAATTGTCTGAGTCATGAAGCAATGCAATGCACAGCTTGAGCCCCCCTTGTGCTCCATTGCTGCAGTTGACCCACTTGGAATTCACACATAACACCGTGCTTACACATTTCCTATGTACTGCTTTAGCAGTTGCACAGCCTTGTAAAACATATCCCAACTAGACCGAATTTCGCTACACGTAGCGAAATGACACCCACTTGCAATGGTACAATCTATCTGGTCAAAGACACATTTTCCAGTCTTTCCACATAATTGTCAGCTTCCGAATTATTATCATGAACAAGGATATCGAAGTAAATATAATGTAATCTAAAATAATCAAATTCAGTTTTCTAACCGTTTTTAAGATAATGGACGACTTCCGGTTTTTGACCTTGACCATGACGGAGGAGGTCAAGGTCAGCGGTACCTCTTATATGATGTCTTTTAGGTAAACCGTTTTCGAGATAATGGTCAATGTTTCTCTAACGGATTTCAATATGCAAAAGTCACATGACCTTGACCTTGACACTGAATGTCGAGATTTCATCCATGATGTTACTGCCTATTTACACCGAACACGTGTTGAAACAAGGATTTGAGCGCTATTTCGATCAATTTTTCGTGATGGAATAGGTTTTTGAAAAAATATTTTGACCTCAATTTGACCTTGCCCTTCAAGGTAAAAAAATTTTGCGGATTTCACGACAACTCATTACCCTCTATGTCTCTGCCAAATGCCGTCTTTCTACTACAAACCGTGTAGGAGGAGTTTTCTTGAAACCACTTTGAGGTAAAAAAAACTTTGACCTCAATTTGACCTTGATCTTGTAGGTCAAGGTCAAAAAAATTTGCGGATTTCACGACATCTCATCACCCTCTATCTCTGTGCCAAATGTCGTCGTCCTACGTCAAATAGCGTAGGAGGAGTTTTCTGGAAACCTCCGTGACGGAAAAAGAAAAAAAAAAGGAAGGAATAAACGGCCAGAATTCTTTGCAAAGCATACCCATTTGCAAACTATGTTTGCAAGTGGGAATAACGTAGTCGATTCATCTACATAAATTGATATACAGATAACAATATATTCAGCTACTAAATAGCTTGCGTAATATATTTTATTATAGATTTGGTTAAGCAATTCTGCAACTGTTTATGTTTAAATCTAGAGCTCTAAGGGTGTTAGTGGATCCGTAAATGGTGTAGCGGTTGGATTGAACCAATGAGTGGTTCGTTCAGAAGTTTGGAAAGAGTAGTTCAAAATTACCAGTTTTATTGATAAATATTGATTTTTACGCTCTCCTTAAGCACAAAAAAGTACTGCTGGAGATTGTATTGCAAAAACAGTATACATAAAAGAAATTCTTATCCATAAACCAAGAACCAGGCGTTCTTACATTAAATGTGACTTGAGCATTTAGATAAGTTATGGCTCCTGGGTGAGATACGAGATGCATTTAGATACAGCTTTTTTTTAGTTTGGGATATGGAATTGGTTTGATACGGTATAGTGTGGAGGTTGGGATCGGGGGTGGTGGTGAAGGGTTGGGCGGCTCAACAAAGTAAGAGATCAAAGAAAACTTTGATTATTGAACAAAAAAAAAACAATAAATAAGAAAGATAAGCCAGGTTGCTGAGAAGCAAATGGTGGGGGAAAAAAGTATCTTCACTAGATGGCGCTGAGTGATCAATAACTGGAGCTTCTGGGGTTCGGGTTGAGGTGAGGGTGGTGGGCGTGGAGGGGATTATCATCGATAAGGCTGCATTTATTTGATGAAAAACTAGAGAAGGGCATAAGACTGGCATCGCAATAGGCTCGACTTATAATCAGCTGGGGTGGATAGAGTGGGGGTGTCGCGGAATATCAAACTCGCTCTGCAACATCTTAGCAAGAGAGGGGTGGGCGTAAAGGAGACTATATTCAAATAAGCGGCAACTGTTAGCAGAGGTTATCCATCGCAATTGCCCCGCAGCCGGGATCACTTCCTTATTTCTCATTGCTGATATCCGACTTTCATTTCCGCTTTCCTCGCGATTAACAATGGCAAAATCATAGAACTTAAGAGAGTTTTCTTGCAAAGGGACAAAGTTGCTTCAGTACGCCTGAAATAACACAGCGTACAGAGATAAGTAATTAAGTACGTACTAGCATAAATAGTCGTCCAGACTAGTGTAATAGAATAAGTGCGCTTCTGTTAATTATCGTGATGTTCCTGAGTACATGAAAAGTAGCCACAAACTGTTGTTTATTGGGGCAGTTCCAGAAATAATTTCCGTTACGAACGAGGTTTTTTTTCAAGTGTTTTTTTTTTCATAAGCACTGAAGTCTCTTATACTATTTAATTTTCAAAATCCAGAAACTTAGATTTTGCAAATCAAAATTTAATAAATCATTTAATTAATGCAATTTTATGTCACTATTTGTGCTTTCGTTAACACTGATCTAGTTAATATAATGAATTATTGCTTTAAATGTATAACTTATAAGAAGTAATTAATCTAATTAAATAGCAAATTCCGAGGATGGAATAAAAACCATTCACAATTTGGCCGTTACAAAATGCACAAACATTCTGCATTTTGACTGCAATCTAACCAGGCAAAAAAAATTGATGGCACGTAAATGTCAACTTTCTTTATGTCCAAAAACAGTCAGATTTTCACATTTTTCATTTGTATATATAATTCTAGCATAGAAGTTTTCAACTCTTATTCGGAAGATCCAAAGTGTGATGAGTTGTATAAACGTTTTTTTTGTTTACAAAAATGTTCAAATAGTAACACAAAAAGTCGTTTTACCTTCAAGCCCAAACAGCAGAACATCGGTGTAAGCATTATATTTATGATATAAAAACAGTAACTGGTTTACTTGCAATCAAAATTTTTGCAGATAATAGATTTCACAAATTCAGTCATCATTTATTTAAAATTTAATTTTTTTTTATTTGGAACAACCCTTAAAGAAAGAGCAAAATGGCTCCGTGGAAGGAGCTGGATAGTAATACTGGCTATCTGGAGTACGTTTATTGATGTGCTAACAGGCTTTTTTATTTGGTGGACACATGTATACTGAATGCTTAATCTACAACTGGAGTGTGTAAGTTCCACTAAGTGAAGACAATAATATCAGCCCAATCCTTCCCTGTCTACACCCGTTCTTGTGTACTCGTTCTTGCTTGGGTAAACATAACTGTGTCAGTCATATCACCTGGCAAAATATTAACTAGCCCCCCACTTGAGTCCTCACTCAGCCCTCACTCAGCCCTCACTCAACCGAAACCCAAAGGCGCAAAGAGTTCGTTTCGGCAGACGAAGCAATTCACTTGATGAAAACAAAACGCGATGAGTTTTCGCATCAAAGAAGAAGAAATGAACGTCTCAGTTGCAAAGGTCAATGGGTGCAGACAGTGCCATGTTTTTATATAAATTTTTGAAGAATTTAAATTGTATGAGTGAATAAATGCAAAGAATATTTATTTAAGAGCAATTGTACACACATCGTTCTGCAAGCCTTGGGCCAATTTTGCAGTAATTGAATGTGAAACAAACTAGTTATCTAACCTTAAAGATATCTCAACTGTGAGCTCAACTGAAATCGATATGTTTACACCGAAAAGTATTTTCAGGTGTTGATTTGTGTTGGTTTCCTAACGAAGTGTAATTAAAACAAAGTCCTCTTTGAGGTTGTGCACTCCAATTGGTAATTTCAGAGTTCAAATTTCAAAGTAATAAAAAGAAAAATTTCTTAGCAATGGGTCAAAGCGATTTTTTTTACACTAAAACTGTTGTTTGGAGTATGTTCGCTATGCTAGTCTTGGCGATGAGATGTGCTGACCTGTGCTGTCGATCTTTTTTTTTAATTATTTAATAAAAGAACGCTCAAATGGGTACAAGGTACTTTATTTCGTAGTTAATTCAGGTTAACAAGTCGGTTTTTTTAATCATACGTCCATGAGTTTAGAAAATAAAAGCTGATAATTTCGATAAAACCGCAATACGAAATAATGGTATTTTGAATTTATACAGATTGATTCTGCCCTATCGGTTCCAATATCCATTTCGGACTCTTGCGAGTTTTAATCTCCTGGCTTTTCCATCAGCAACAAGGGCCTTAAGTATATAGTGGGGGAGGATGTTGGACACCACGCACCACACAATTTAAAAAAGGTTGGGTGCTGGACACCGGCCTTGTGTTTACATGTCTTCTGTAGATTTACAAGACCAAACAGTTCAAAATCCAAATTAGGAAGAGTTTCTTTTAGGCTCGTGAAATGCCCCTTTTAACTTTTTCGCTGGTGGGAGGAGTAGATGGGTTGTTCTCATTTACTTGATATAACCGTCCATGGGGCAGAGGAGAGGACACTCAGGTGCCAGCTGGTTACCATGCGTGTCCATGGCTTTTTAAAGACGACTCCGAAACACGGAATGCTGAATTTGAAAAAATAATTCTGCGGACCGCGTATGATCTCAAACCCCCTCCCCCGCCTTTACCCGAGTATTTTTTTTTTTTTTGAACACGCATGTAGCACATATGATACCAAGCGTCCCCCCTCCCCCGGAATACCGATTACACCCCCCCCCCCACCCACCCACCCACCACCCACCGAATACAAAACAAAAAATGCTATACTTTGAAATGGCTTTTGGCAGCGTGAAACAACCCTTGTTACAGTTGAACTCACTCCGCATATTCCTCGCACATCAACAACCCTTGACTTCCCATCATCAGTGATCAGGTCCACTTCTGTCTAAAACTCGTCTAGACATCTTTAAAAAAAACTCTCCACGTTGCCAGCACTATGTCTATTGAATTGCTTGTCAAAGCTCATCATTTGGTGAAGCTTAGGAAAAGAACATCTATTTATTTGTTTGGATGTCTCTATCATTGTAGGAAATACTAGAGAATAAACGAATCAAAGCAAAAAGCATAAATGTGTGGATTTGGTTCACAGCGCAAAATAAACCTTTACACATAACTAGGTGTTTGCAGAAAATAACCAAGAATGAAACCATTGAAATTGAAAATGGAACTCCGTCCCTCACATTGTAACTGAATCCAGGCACTGGGGCCCATGAGAATGTGCCGTCTTAATCATTCACTGCAAACTAAAGTTCTCTAAGCTTCCAATTCCACTGAAACTTCAATAGGTTATTTCAAGTCTTGCCTGTGTATCTTTTAAGGAAACGAGTCTATCTCTCTCCAGGTAACCAAGTAAATACGTACACTAACGTTTGGCAAGTGAAAGACTCGCAAAGAGTATATTGAAGTTATACTTGGCCAATGTTTCGGACCTTTTCTCTCTCTTGACTGGTCCGTCATTTTGTTTTTACTACTCCTCTGACCATACTGGCTCTAGGACTCTCACATTTCGCACATACGTAGTTCTTGATCCGAAGTTTGCACTTCGCTTTTTTGTTTTCGCCTTTGTTTTCATTTTCGTGATCAAAACGCCAAGCAAAAACTAGTGATTTTTGTATTAAGAAATGCAATGGGTGAGGGCTGCAGCAGCATTTGCGAGTCTCTCATCTGCCAACAGCCACACTGCACTACATAAATGATGTCTGCTCTATTTGAACAAATGTGCAGTTAAGGACTTGTGTTGGTTTTACAAGAAAGATGCAAAATCTTACCTGGTCATTTCAAGTATACAGAATGCTCATATAAACTATCATCTTCAGTTTCTTAGAAAGGTTTCAGAATCTCAAAAAGAACATCTTTTCTGAAAAGGAAAACCAAACCAAAATTGGGTTGAAAAGGTTTTAAGATTTTACTCGAAGGGAGTAAGTGATTTTAAAAATATTATTTTTTGGTCAAGCATTTAATATTTGAAAAATAGTTCTCGTTTTAATTTCAAAAATCCGCGGAGAAAACATACGGTAATGTATCTGAGTAGACTCCGCATTGCCTACTCCTGAAGGTCACTGTACTCCCTCTGACCTTGACGCCAAAGGACACAGTTAACTACATTGTTGTGTTAGTCTATCTATCCAGGGTGTTATACAGAAACGGAGCCTGATACAGCAATCGGGCCTGTTCAATCATGGTAAAACTAAAGAGGCACACAACAAGAAGTTACATTCATTGGTCATCAATATTAAGTAATTAACAAGCCATCGTAGAGAGCACAGCGCAGATTTGGAATTGAAAATCCAAGATCCAATTTCAAGGTCATAATGACCGCCATGTGCTCTTCTACGATGGCCTGTAGGTTTGAGTGTTGTCCGTCTGTCCGTCCATCCGTTCATCAGAGGTTGCTTCTTCCACCCTGCCGATCCACTTACTACCATATTTAGTCTATAGATGACCTGTCATAGCTTGTAGATGGACATGACCTTGACCCGATGTCTAGGTAAAAATGGTGGCCATCTTGGATTTTCAATTCCGTTTCTTGGGCCGGGCTCTTTAGTATGGTTTGCTGTATTTGCTGTTTTTATTATCGACCAGTACTGACAGTACCCAGTTTTACAATGAGTATTCATTTTCCGCTTTTCACCCTGTCAGCAATCAGAGCGGGCAATGATATGGACCAAACGAGGATCTTTCTTGTCTGCACAGCTTTGATATCCAGTCCTCCGCTAAGTGGAATATGACCTTATTTAGGTGCGGGTATTTTTTTCTGCGTGTATATTCTTTCCCCACAACACCGTAAATGAGAACACTTTTGAAACTGACCAAATGTGATCCTTATTCCAGGTGGTCTTATTTCCGGGGTTCTCTGTATAATGGGACTGACGAAAAGTGGTCTTATTGTGGTCTTGTTTCCGGAGTCATCCTTTCCCGAGGTTCCGACACACATTCATTTTTTTGGAGAGGGGATTTTTTTATAATTGTCAATATAACAAAGACTACAACGCTTCCGTTCGATATTCTCGTGCTTCGTACAAGTATTCAGGGGATACCACGGCTACGACCACACCTCAAAAAAACGACCACCCCACAAACAGGAACTTTCAGTATTCTCTTTCTAAATGCCTACCATTATTAAGGGTCCCACAAAAGGACCAAACCGAAAACAGAACCACTTTAGATCAGCCCGCAACGTTGTCCTGTTTCTTTATATTATACATGTATTCATACGCCATGAAAAAAAAATCCTCACATAAAACTAGCTTCATGACTCTCTGCAGCAGCTTGTGCATATTTGAATCGTCTTGTGTTCTTTTAAACATGGTTTGGGCTCAATTAAGAAAGCTTTTGAAATTATAAACAGATTAAATCTGATGCTTTATGTGTTAAGATTGAGACCATTTACTCTAAGTGAGTCTTATTAAATGATAAAGATCATGACAGAATCTGTTTCGACGCAAACATCTTAATGCTATGAAACAGATTATAAACAGTGCCGCCCGATTTCAATAACCATCTTCATCATATCTTACTTTGAAGCATCAGAAAATTAGTCAAATGGTGTTCCTTTTTTAAATTCGCTCCGAGGACGTTGGCTAAAAAGAGATAAACAGACACTTTTCGACATATTTCTTATGTTTTATTTGTGCGAAGCTGGGATGGGTCCCGAAGTGCTCCCAGTCGAAAGTCGGATATCAGATTCTAGATTCGGATTTCAGTTATGTTTTCATCTTCAGTGTCAACGCAGCGGTGATGGAATCAGACCGATGAAGCAGAAGGAACATCTTGTTCACATCTCCCTCCTCTCCCTCCTCCCTCCCCCCCCCCCCTACCACTCCAACACTCTCTCCGTTGTAAACTGAATCTATTTCAATCATCTGGCAAACACTAATCTTGGCGAAATAACGCAACAAGGTTGCTCTCGTCAAACTGTCCTATCCGCTTTGTGATCTTATGTCTGGTCGGATGATTTTCCTTGCTTTTGCCATATTAGCAATGTTTCACACTCGGATTGATAGACTGATTGTGTGAAAGGGAGCATGAATGAAAACACATCTGTAACAGCAGGGACTGAGTTAAGTTTCAAGGGATGAAGAACGAACGGCTAGGTGCAAAGAGGGATCGACGCTAGACTACCACACCACTTCCATATCTAATGGTGTTCTCTAAGAAACAAACTTGCCATTACCACGCCTGCTTCCATTTCACGTAATATATCTCACCTCCCATCCACAGCTGTTTATATTAATCTTTTGATTCTGGTTACATCTGATATGCCAGCTTTTACTGCGCAATTCTCTTGGAAGATTTCACAACGAGGCAATCAAGTTTGATACCCGATTTCACCAACACAATTTGAGAAGGTTCGCACAAAAGTATAACCATTTCCCCAGCTCCTTGAGTAAGAATATTGTGTGGAAAATAAACGTAATATCAAGGCCCCCTTGTAATTAGGAATGGTTATCAGCTTCGAAATTACACAAATTAATCTTTACCGATATTGAAAGAATCAGTGTTCTGTGTGGAGTAAAACTTATTGCGATCACAGAAAGGCACATTTAACAGTCTTCCAAATGTGGAAGCAAACACATGGACGTGTAATCACAGCTTTTACTGGCCTCCATAAAAACTTGGTCTAAAAGATTCAATTCCTTTCTGTATTTACAGAACAACGATATCACTGTAGAGAATCTCAAGTTTTTGGAGATATCGGCGTTGTATCGGGAGAAGCGGTCAGATAACTGACCACAGTGGAATGACCGTATCTCACCCAACTGACCTTTCACTATCTCCTTTAATCTGTCCATTCTTCAATGCAGAGAACGCGATTGCAACAGAATTATCGCTTTCTCCCAAAACCATTTGATATAGCCCAGCAATGGGTTGGCCCTGCAATGTGATCACGCTATCTCCAAGCCATTGGTCATTTCCTGGGTGTTTCTCATGTCAGACTGATCCATGTTATTTCATGGATCAAGAAAAAAGAGGTACACGTCTTCATTAGGCTTGTCAGTAAAAGCAGTATAAACTAATTTGTTCCAAACCTGCTTATTTGCCAATATAATTGTTTACAATCACAACGATAATGCTTTCCTCGAATTCGTTTGGTCAATATTAGTAAAAACACCAAAACGCCACGTACATTTTAAAATCAAAGCTCATGAAAGACACGTGTTTGGTAATAATACGATCGAGTTTCGTTGTCACCACTTGGAGGGAAAGTTGTACAGAAAACGAAGGCAGAACTCTCTCCCGACCGTTTGTCGGCACATTTCGATGGCGGTATGTCACCACCCCTTTCCCCACCCTGTCATTAACCTTCTTATCCGGTTTTTATTGTTTGTGTCGAGACAAGGCCTACCTATGGATGGAAATTTCTAGCCACAGAAACTTGCCTATTGGCGATTGCATATGATCGGACTACAGGCTTGTAGCCAGCAGCTCTAGATTTTCTCCAGTAAAAAGCTGTCACAATGGGAGCTGCTTGGGCTCAGGCTGGGGTACAATAGTCTCTCTGGGAGGGGGTGGGGAGAGAGAAAAAAGACAGTGGACGAAGAAAATGGAACATGAATGTGTGACAGAAAGACAAAATGGAACTTGTGGTCAACAGGACTATGGGATGGCGTAAGAGTCTGCATATTTCAACAAAAAAAAAAAAAATTTTTTGTAAAATTATATTAAAAATGCAATTTAATTGCAGTTCAGCTCATAATCGCAAATCAGTGAATTCTTGTAAGCTTTAGCAGCATTTTTGTCCATAAATGTTCAGGAAAAACTGAAAGATAGTTTTGAAATTTTAAAAATTTACTCTCTCAATGTGATAACAGAAGAACTCTTTGGGTATCTGTAGATAACTTAGTGAGATCAAAAGATGCCCCGTGTCGGTGTGACATCGTAAGTATTGCTAAGCGATATGCGCAATCTGCGTTATAACAATTGTCTGGTCTTTGTCTTAGTTGTCTTTGACTCACGACTGCTGTAAAACTACAGCAAAGGGCCTATAAAATGAATCAGCCCGTGTAAACAAGGATATAAAATTGTAATTGAGTAAATAGATTGAAAGCACAAGCCATGAACCTGACAACTTCCAATGCGGACTATACACTAATAAGTCAAGCAATCTGCACAATTTGGTTACCTTGATATGCTCCGTGTTGTGTGAATGACGTCAAATTAGACCAAGGTCTCAGTTGAATGTACAAAAAAGTAAGGAATCTCCCCCCTCCCCCCGCACGCCAGAATCCAGCTCCGTAAGCTGGGAAAACCTTAAAGAGATGCCACGGAGCTGTTTTTTTCCCCGCAACTGAAGAGTACAATATGCATTATTTTCGAAAGATCAGTCCAGAATTGTTGCTATAACGCGAAATGCATGCGCTGAAATAATTGTGAAGAAACCATTAGGAATAAAAACATGTAGAATAGATCCATTTTCTGCATTCACGGTGATTTATTGAAGGCGACTCACTCACATCCGGGACATTGTTTACTGTTGACCAAAAACAATGTCCAGTCACAATGCATGACACACGACAATTGTATCAACATGCTGTAAACAAACGAGTTGTCGAAGCGAAATGATGCGTTCATTTTCTACTCGTGTTACTTTTGTATTCTCAATTCGTCTCTATTGTTATTTTCATTTGCTGAGTTTTCAACTCAATTCAAGTTTTTTTTCTCTGATAGGTAAAATGTACTCGTTGTGCTGTGGTACAATAATGACACTGTCCCGGCAGTCACAGATATTGTTTCGCTTTCAGAAGGAGAGGCTTGAATCGGGCTTGAATCTACAAACAGATAATCGAAGGAGAAGCTTATTAATTCCTAATGCGTAATACACCAGTTTCTTAGACACCTTTGGATGAAATTCTCAATTTGGATTTCCGTAAGCTAGGTCTGGACCTAAAGTTAACAAAAAGTTGAAAAATTTAACATATAGAGTTGAACTTCCGGGAAATAAGACCTTGGCGTTGTGCAGACGTGATCTTTTATACAGAGTTCTATTGCTGGGCCCTTATATGAATCCAGGAACTGAACGGTAAAAATCTTCTGGTTTAGAGCTACTGTTGCTACGTGTAAACACTTAATAATGACGTCATTCTGACGTCTCCAAGTTAAGAATTCAGACAGAGCCTGTTGTGTTTTTTGTCGACTCAAGAAATGACCCAATGAACTACCAAATTTCACTTGCCCAAAATGGCATAAATTAACATGCAGGTGTACGCTTAAAGATTATTGGGTATATGGGTGGGCTGAAAATAGCTTATTCATTGCACAGCAATTTGAAAGTGGGTTAAACTTCAAAAGTAAACTTTTATTTTGACAAGTCCAACTGTAGGCCAGGTTTAATAGCATTCTACTTTTACTTGTTTTTATAAAAAGACTCGGTAAAACTTTTAAATATGGCTGATTATATATCTATAGAAAATATTAAGATTATCAATACACGTGTAGAATATAGTACACTGGTGTGACCCCTTGAGAAATGTTTTGATTACCTTTTATTATTGGCAGTTTTATTCATTTTCTAATGGTTGTAACAGGGACAATTATTTCGCTTGACTTGAAGAAAGTTAAGGCCTTATAATTAGATAACCTTTTTTTAGGGACTACAAGTATGACAGCCCTAAAGGGATGATAACTAAAAAAGTGAAGGGAAACTATCCGTTTTTTGTTCTCTCTTATTTCAAACGACTGAGTCTTGGTATGAAGCTCTTCAGATTAAAACGTATTATGTAGTTTTAATTAATTCAAAATGCAGTTTCATATGCCTTTCAAATTATCATTGCCAATTAATTCTTGAACATTCCAACCTATTCTATCTCGGGAATGTTTTGATAATCTCTTAAAGCTCTTGACAGTGGGTTTTGACAACGGAAATTCTTTAGCGTTTTGTTCCTCAAGTAGCTCGCATTTGCCTTCTCAGACATAGTCCATGTATTACATATAAACTAATAATAACAATATAAATGTTGGAAAATAATCGTGTAAAACCTGCGTGTTTGTATAGCGGTTTGGAAACAAGAAACCAAGCCGCAAAGGCAAACGCAGCCACGTGTGGTCAAGAGATTTGAACCCACGCCTTGTTTAAATCAGACAAAAATGATTGACTATTCAGTTTTGAAAAAAAAGAAAAAGAAAGAAACCACAACGTTCATATACCGTGATAAATTAAAGAAAGTTACCAAAACTTACATCCCAAAAATCCGATGACAGTTAAAATGTACAGTGGATGAAAAGAGAGTCAGCACTGCAAAATCAGCTTACTTGAGAATTGTGAACTGAGAAGTTGGATGGTTAAGCTTTGCAGAGTGACTCGCGGTAGTAATTAAAGCCACTTGAGTTTTAATATTATCCAAAATTTTGATGAGGATACATTTATTTTAAAGTGATTTTGGAATGCGCACAAATACGTAAGTTAAATTGGTACACATATTCTTATGACGTCGCATGGATACCCTGACGCCGGTGGTGAAGATATAAGGTCATTTGCAGTAAGCAACGAGATTTTTTTCTATTTTTTTCTAGGTTATTTGAATATATACAACAAAGGAAATTAAAAGTGCTATAGATAATGTTATGCCAAAGCATGTTATGATTTGCTCCCGTGATTACATAGAGGTTAGTTATTTAAAGACTAGAACATAAGATTTCAGGAAAATTTTGAGTTTACCGGGTTATTTGTTTTCCCCCCATCTGTGTACATCCAGAAGCAACGAGCATCAGGCCAAACGTTTATTCATTTGATGTGTAAATATCATACATAGGCAGAAGCACCGAGGCAAGATACATTAGCAAGGCAGTTGTGTAGGAGTTTGTCTTTATTGAGAGAGCCAACACTTAAGGTCTTATCAGTTAAGGGCTATGGAAGTGAAAAAAAAACTCAAAGAGCATTTTTACGTACTAAAAAGGAGCCTTAACGTCGTTAATATTGAGGTAGAATAAATATTAACCGCACAGTTTATTAAAGAGAAAATATGATAGAAAAATAAGTTAAATGTAAAAGCACCTGTCTAAAATATACAGAATTTAAATACATTAACAGTTTGGGATAAACTTGAAAGGGAGTCAAAATCAAGCAATCAAAAGCAAAAAAAAAAAAAAAAAAAAAAAGAAAACAACAACTAAGGTTACAAGGAAATGTAAGAGGCAGAACGCCTGTATGGGTAAGTCAAGACGGAAGGAAAAGTGAAATTCAATGAAAAGAACCGACGCTTGATGAAGGTAAGATGAGGGACATAAGCACCTCACCAAGAGCAACGTTGGGGGGGGGGTGTTGGTGGTGGGGGTGGTAGGGGTGGGGTGTTAATTTCTAAAAAATCGCCTTGTTTTACTTTATCTTTTGTTAGTTGATTTCTTACCATGTGAGCTCATTGAACTGAGGTGAATATTTTCCGCGCTTGCAGTAAATGTTCGGAGGGGGAGGGGGGTTGGTACTGCGGACACAGTGCGCATACAATATGCAAAATCACACAGAATGAGTCCACTTTCTCTAGTGCCGTTTTTTTGTTTTGTTAATATACCATATTTAGGAGAAGCTCTTAATTGGACTAAGACCTTGCTGGGATCTTGACTACGTTTTTTAACATTTAGGGTGGTCTTATTTTTCATGATTTTGCGCACATTCCACAATAACTTCTAACTCTGAATACGTTAGAAAACTACCGAAGACATAGTCGCACTCCATTATCTTTGCCATATAATTCGCTATCCATCATCTCCCTAATAGAAACCTGCTGCACTGAATAGTTAGCATTTTGCTAAAGCAACTGAAAATGCAATACATCTGTTAAGCAATAACTTCAGTTACTCTTACCCTCATAAAACTGTATAGATAACCTCAGAAGAAGCATTACCTGAAGCAAAATACAATAACTCATTATATCGTAAAAAACATTCGCACAACGATTGGATTTAATGTTTTTTGCACATTTGTTACATTTTTCTTCTTCTTTGGATAGAGAAGTTAAATTATTAGACAATTCCTTACAACAGGAGGAAGGTTTACGAAGCATTTTTACGTCTTTGTTTTACTATAACATCTAATGCTCCATCTATGTTTGCGCAATAAGTTGTATTTTTAGTGTTTTTTACAATAGAAACATTCTTGCTTTCCAAATCAAACCGTCTGCAAAATTCTGTTTATTGACTGTCTTCTTTTTTGCATCTCCTGACACAGGTGAAATAAAAATTGCAGTTTCACCAATGATCTGTATCTCAAGGAAATTTCGTTCATTTGTTTCAACACCTGTTTCTCTATTCTCCTTCTTCTTGTTCTTCTTCTCTTACACCTTCTTTTCTACGTTTTCTTCTCATTCTTCTCTGTGTTTCTCTCTCTCTCTCTCTCTCTCTCTCTCTCTCCCTCTCTCTCTCTCTCTCTCTCTTTCTCTCTCTCTCTCTCCCTCTCTCTCTCTCTCTTTCTCTCTCCCCCCTCTCTCTCTTTCTTTCTCTCTCTCTCTTGAAAGATCACTTAAGTTTGGAAATCGAAAAGAAAAAAGGTAAATCTGAGGGGTGAATACATCCATACATTCCGAACCGAACCAAAAAGAGGAGCGAGAGGAAGGGAGTTAAGAATCGGCGACAAAATTGAATGTAGTGTCCTTTTATGTATTCCTGCCTTGCCAGCAGCAGACCGCGGTTTTCTAACTTCGTGCAACAGTCCACACAAAACAAACCAAGCACTCACTCTGTTTCCTGTTCCTGTTTGGCTATAGCCACTCCCTGATTCCTTATCGTTGATGAACGGTGTAAAAACTATCATCGATAAAACACAACATTTAAGGCATCTTTTGCCTCACAATTTCAGCCAGCGCCAGAATGGATACCCTCCGGCACTCATATAAAATTTCGAATTGGTAGCTATTTGCGTTTTTGGCGAAATTTTCTTGCAGAGAGAAAAAAAGAGAGAAAATCGCTTTCCAGTACGAACTTAATTACACTATAGGGAAGTGAAACTTTTCAAGTGTCAAATAGATAAATGTAAATAAACTGAAATGACGTCATTCTGTAAGCAAAATTTACATTCTGAAAACAATGAAATTCAAGTAAATACACAGGTTTCACGGACTCAACACTTGAGCAAAGGCAGCTCTGTAAATGCGTGGTACATGGAGTTATTTTTTCCAGCTCATGCACCCTCATTTCATTTCCTTTACATTGCCAATGGCAAATTTGCGAAAGAAATCAAGAAAAGAGTTAAAATTATTAGTAGGAATAAAAAATGCAGCTTCCTGGCTTGAAGAAGAATGTTAAAAAAATATCTTTGTAATGACAAAAAATGACGTGACTCAGTCCATTTTCATTATATAGCAATGGCGTCGCCAGACATTTTCGAATGGAGTGCCACAATATACCCCCCATTATACTCATGTAAAGGAGGGGGGGGGGGCACATTGTATTTTTTTATTCTAATAATCTCGACGCGACATAATGCGTTGATTATTGTGATTGGCTTAAAACATTCTCTTTTCGCCAGTTGGGTGGGGGGGGGGGGACATTGTATTTTGGGTGGGGGGGCATCAGGGAGGCAGCCCATTTTTTGGGTAGCTCGTGCCCCACTTGCCCCCTCCCCCTTGACGCCGTCACTATTGGATAGTACGAAGAACTGAAATAAAAATATTGGAAAAAAATTGCGGAAGTGAAGGTTTTTGTTTCCAATTCGATGGTGTTAAAGTGTCACATAACAAATGACAGTTTTATCCTCTTTTCAAATTTGGCTCTAGATAATCGAATATTGCGCAAGCCTCATCCCGAGCCATTTTTGCGTTTAACGTGCAGGATATTGTAGTAGACCGTAATGAGTAAAGGAAAAAATAGCTTCGTGAAAATTTATTTTTGGAGTCCTTGAATTACTGGAACGGCTTCGAAAGCCGCGGCTGCCGTGTCAGTTACTTTGAGATGTGAATCGTTATTGGTGTTATATCATCTGGTGTGTATAACTAATGTATATTTCAAGTCATGCAAAGATATCTCAAATCAGTGTAAGAAGACTATTTTATATTGCAAAAAAAATATGAATATGTTTAAACCTGTGCAGAGTATACGCAGGATAAGTTGGCGTTAGGAGATTGCAGTAGTGATTCGAATGATGTGGTTAAAAAATGTTGCATCAAAATTCGACCCCGTCGTTTTTTCAAAACTGAATCATATTTCTAGCCCCAAGAAGCAATTGTCCTTTTGGTTCGCTTTACGGAGCCAAAAGCCAACAAGCCAGGCGTTGCTAATACGACTGTAATTGCTTTAGACAGTGTTCAGGGCAAAACTATTGTAATGATAGATTTATAGCATTAAGCTATAAAATCGCAGTGAATGAATGCAAATTTAACCTTCACACAACTGTAATTTGACTGCACTCCATAGACGGATGCGTTTGACTGCTGCCTGGATAACTGCTGCAACAGTGTGTCTTCCAAAAAAAAAAAAAATGTAAAAATGCGCATTTTCGAAATCCCTGCCAAAGTGCTTATAACACAAGTCATATTTATGTTGTTCACATTCCTTTTAAGGAAGATTTCCAGCATATCTCGCTTGTATTGTATTATTATATTGTTAATGGTAAAATCATCGGTTCCGGCGCTGGGGGGGGGGGGGGGGGGGCCCACTCCATAAATAACTAATAGCTGATGGCCATACTCTCGGGCAGAGGCAATAAGGGATGTTCCATAACGAGGAAAAACAGCATGGACCGAACCAAAAGTGAAACTTTTCCTATTTGGTTTAAAAATAACTTCCAACACGGGAACATTAAAGGGGCTGCCCATTTGGCGGTGTTTTATTAACAAAACCCAAAGTCTGTTAACCAGACTCTAATTAAATAACCATACTCTTGTTAAATAAAAAGATTTAAATTTCTGGAAAAGCCCATGACAATCGGGCATGTTTGTTTTTGTTGCCATTTGTTCGTCAATATGCGTCCTGCCTTCCCAAGGATGACCATTGAGTGTGGCATTTCAAAACGGGAAAATCCTCCCTTTTTTATTAACGAAATGTCTTCCTCACAATGAGCAACGCTACATCCTTGAAAAGCCCCTGTTTTTGCATGTCCCGTATTGCTGAATGCAACACCGGCCTCGAGTGCGTGTGTGGGGATGCATTTTGTCGAAGGTTACC
This sequence comes from Protula sp. h YS-2021, assembly GCA_949752745.1. Lineage (NCBI taxonomy): Eukaryota > Metazoa > Annelida > Polychaeta > Sabellida > Serpulidae > Protula > Protula sp. h YS-2021. Next base: position 26,023,402 of record OX457027.1, on the reverse strand, counting down.
AATTTACTGCACACACCGCCTGTTGGGACAACTGCTCATGGAGTTCTGATACTACGCATTAAAGGGAGTAAGCTGTACTTATACAGTCATGCAGGAACTGATGGAATTAGGGCTGAGGCCCTGGATGTGTTTGCGACTCTTTTAATACTTAATGATTCTCTTGGTAATATATAGGGTACGGTGAGTCATCACTGTCTCCTTTGCATTTTGAAAAAGGGTTTGCTTGTCGTAAAATGGGTTCTGAGGCTAATGGTAGCCCTGTTTCGATGATAAACGTCTTGTGTGCATGTGTGTGTGTGTGTGTGTGTGTGTGTGTGTGTGTGTGTGTGTGTGTGTGTGTGTGTGTGTGTGCGTGTGTGTGTGTGAGTGAGTGAGTGAGTGAGTGAGTGAGAGAGATGAATAAATAAATACAGAGAAAGTGCCCTGTAAACATTTTACGATCGATCCAAAATGAATTTGACGTTACACCAACGACCCGACCAAACCACATCATTAACTTGTATTTTGCTATTTTCCTCTACGTCTGATCAACGTCTTTGGTGTAAAGTTGAACTGGAGTCGGAAATCGACGTCGTATAGAGGTAGGATTCACAAGCAAGATACAACCTTCTTGCGTTATCGCTCACCGGAAATGTAGAGTAAAGCGATGGTGTAAAACATGACAAGTTCAAGAGCGCGGAAGTTTTTTCCCCTACTTTAGACAAATATTCATGGAAATCGACTTCATACATATCCTGCATGACCGGATAACCCAATGGTGGGGGTATTGTGACTGAGAGGTGATCACACTATGATTGTGGCTATCAAGATGACGATTCAAGAAAAATATTTTCCCAAAGTCTATACAACGTCGCTTTCCCAACGTCTATCCAATACCGGGAGATAGACGTTGCTTCGACCTTCACTTTCAAGCTATCCGCAACGCCGATTAGACGTCGGATAATAGACGTCTATCCAACGTCAAAAGTATACGTTGTTTCCACTTTCATAAACATCCATACCCTGACGTTGATGTGACGTCGGGTGAGGCGTCTATCCATAGTTGATCTACCGTCGCAATGTTTACTGGGGAAAACAGAAGACAGATAGATGATTGAATAGATAGATAGATAGATAGATAGATAGATAGATAGATAGATAGATAGATAGATAGATAGACAGATAGATAGAGAGACAGATAGGTAGATAGATAGATAGATGAATGGATGGATAGATAGATAGATAGATAGATAGATAGATAGCTGATAGATAGTCAGATAGACAGACAGATAGGTAGATAGATAGATAGACAGATAGATAGATAGATAGATAGATAGATAGATAGATAGATAAATAGATAGATGGATGGATGAATGGATAGACAGATAGATAGATAGATAGATAGATAGATAGATAGATAGATAGATAGATAGATAGATAAGTAGACAGAGATACAAGAGAGAGTTCAGGAAAGTTATCTGATAGCCGAAAGGTTTTTTTATGTTCACGGGTTATGTAATTATTACCTACCAATAATTTTAAATCAATATGCAAATGCACCATAGAAATGCATGAGTATTGAATACATCTTTTTGCTGAGGCGTTCCTCGGTTCGTTTTTGGTTTTTTAAAGCTTCCCTATAGCTCATACGTGCGTACTTTTTGCGGAATTCCTGAAATTCATTTCATATTATTAAACATACAACAAATATTACCGGGGTCACATATGTTTTCACAGCTGAGATTTTTAATGAAAACTTAGCTAGACCGAAATCAAAAGATAAGGGGCTCGCCGTAAAAACATTATTGAAAATAGTAGTATTTATTCCGCCCGAACGAATTCACGACACACGCTCTTTAAAAGTCACGTATCAACAGCGTTTGCGCATTTTGAACTATTATTTACGATGTGTGTAGATCAACTTATAACTTAACGTGACATTAGTTCAGCGACGTTATTGCTGGAGTTTGAATAGTTAGCAAGAATTACGTGAAATTAAGTTCATGTAATGCGAGTAGGTTATAGCCCGAGGTCGCGTCTTTTGTTCAAAAATATGCTATGGCGTGAAAAATAAAGTGTCGCACAATATTTGAGCTGTCAAATTACCGTAAATATGTTTAGTTGCATAGATTACCTCACTCGCCGAAGATAACGACCTGCTTTTTTAGGGCTGCCTTAGAATAATTTACAAAAGGTGTATCCTGGGATAATTTTGTTTAGTATCAGTTTTATTAAATCACAAAAGATATCAGATTATACCTGTAGTTCATCAGGTAGAACACATTTTCGTTAACAATTGCGGTGAGGGGTGGGATTTTCAAATTACATGTGGTTGACAATAGCTAATTATATAGAATATTAAACCGACACTTTGAGTGATCTTAGTGCAAAATACAGTTAATCATCTTCAAATTACAAAGTTTGAAATCTGAAATATTTAAGGCAATACAAGAAAACGTGCCTTGGGTTCTGCATTGCATCAGTTGATGCATTATTATTACTTTCATAAGGAAGGGTAATTGATAAACAGTGAAAGGTTCATTGGTGCGAATCAACGTGAGGGTGCGCGAGATTCGGTTTCCAAATTGCACCAAGTGCGCATTGTTTTATTGCAGAATTATTCCGAATGCTGCGCTATTATGTGTATTTCATGGTTCGCTTCTGATGTAAACCAAAAACAGTGAGTTACTGGAAATCATTCGCTTCTTTTTGACCGCGGTTTTTTTTCTTCACTCATATAATTGGGTTTTAGGTGGGTGGTTTAATGCGATGAATGGTGCATCAACTGCGTCTCGTACACCGCAGCAACACACCGCTGTCTGACCACGTTGAATGAACCATCCTTTTATCTATTACAGTTTGATTGATATTTGTTTCGATCTTATATTTCAAACAACTGACATTGGTTTTCAAGAGATGTTCAGCTTTTTAATAAACAAAAAGACAGACCGACGGAGCCCATTTTTTTGTAGAATCCATTAGACACTATAGTTTAATAAGAGGTTTAGCATTAGTGCTTTCCCTTATCACGTGAGTCCTATGTAAAGTTGTTCTTTTGGGGTTTCTTTGAAGAGAAATTCGCGGCTACAGCGATTTGTCATGGAAGTTCTGCCGGTCTAGTGCCAGTCAGCGAGGCAGCCGGTGAGTAATTTCCACAACGAATGCTCTTATCTCTTCTTTAAAACCCATGCAACAGATTACTCACAAATTTCTGTGCTTCACAGTACTATATCCTATTTTATAGCAACTTGATTTTTTTCTCTGCAAGGCATAAATTTGTTGGTAGGTTTGAGAGTTTTAAAAGAGCTTATTAAAAGTAATAAATGCATTTGAAAGTGATGGTTAGATTTTACACGAGTGAAAAAATGATTAAAGTTTCTTAAGAAGTTTTTGAAACTTGGATTACAGCGATAGAAACAGCATCGTGATTATGATTTTAAAAAAGTCTAATACATATATAAAACCTGATCCCTTCGCTTGCGACATAAATATGATAAATTAGACGGATTTGGCAAATCTACATTACAAACCTATAGAGTGAAATAACAAAAACCTGCAAAGCTGTTTAAAAGTGTAAAATGCTATTCATACGAGATCATATTTCTCCATGTAATAATCATGTAAATGGGGTGTATGTTCTTTATCGTATTCATAATCGCAGCAATCTTGATTCTGCATATATGGCTTATAAAAGAGATGCACTGAATACACGACCTTCTAACTCAGTTCGCATTTTCAAAAATTATAAAAGAAGTTAAAGAGTTTCCAGGGAAGACAGAGTGCCACATTGACACACTATTTATTAAAGACTTAGCTTTTTTATTTTGAAAATCTATAAGATTATTTTCTTTACTTTTTAGAAGTCATTTTATACACACACATGTGTGGGGTATGTGTGTATATGTGTGTGTCCTGTCAGTGTGCTGTGTGTATGATATGTTTTATGTTTGGTTATTATAGATCAGATTAGGCGATGTTTGCATGATTACTGTAAAATTATTATTGTCATTAGACGAAAATTATTCATTTTACTATTTTGTTTAGATAAATTATATACACTGAGTCACTTTGAAGTTAATGCCTCGGTTTTATTCTTTGCAGGTGTGACGAAGAAAAAAGACAGAAAATTATGATGGAATACATATGATTTAACACCCACGGAATAGATGTGTTATCATGAAAAGGATTATATATTTTTGAGATGTAAAATCGGATTAATTCGTTTTAGTAGAAGGGAGCATACCGTGCACTTTGCATACAAATCGGCTGAGAGATCTCATTTAGAAAAACACCATCTCGTTTTGAATGGAAATAATACAGGACTAGAGCTAAACTGAATGTGACTGGTATCTGTTTGGGTTTTTTTCCCTGAAAATGCTGTTATTGCACTCGGCATACTCTGAAAATGTTTGGCTATTCCAGTCATTGAACATCGAAACAAGTTGCGGAGGAAACAGTGGCTATATCGATACCGTGTGAAATGTGTGTCTGAACCTATCATTGCGGTTTATCTTTTTATTTGTAAAACAATAGTTCTGACCTCACGGAGTTAATAAGCCTGGGTCAAGCAATTTAGTCGAAGCGATACAAGGAGCTGCTGCCCTTTGGTTTCGATTCAGAAGCGAGGGACGCTCATCGCATTAACGTGGTAGTCTGCTGAAAAAATAATTTAATGCAATTTCATTCACATTTCTTGGATTATTAGCTTGATGTTATATATTGTTAAACAGTAACCTTAAAAATAGGATTTTATTGAGATTATTCATGCCATAATTAATTTTTGGATTGTTGTTATCGGGATAATTTCTTATTGTTTTGCGCATTTCGCTGAAGAGCAATACCAGTATTTGACTCAAAATGAGTATGAATTTACAAAGTTCCGATGAACAGAAACACCGAGCGAAAGCTCTTGCTTCAAAAGACAAGAAAAATAAAGGTAAGTTCCTAAATATCTGTATTTGCTAAAAAGATAGAAAAAAACACACCATACCTACCATCCCCACTTACCCCCCCCCCTTCCCCTCACGTCTCCCCCACGCCCCCACACACACTCACATAAAAAGAAGCGGTCTGAAAAGTATCTGTTTATTTACCGGTTTTGTTTACTTTTCATTTTTCCCAGAAATAGTTTCTGCCCGTTTCAATGGACATCGAAATCCTAAAAAATAGAAGAAAAAGCTCCGGATAGTAGCCCTGGGGTACAATCCATATTACATATGGAACATAAAAGAAATAAAAAACCAGCGTGGGTCATAACATTAATTTTAGCTCAAAGCGTCCACTTATTTCCCGACTCATAGGCGCGATAATTTAAAACGGCCACGATACACTTCTTTGGTTGCAATTATCGGCACGTAAATTTTGCTATAATCTGCCATACCAGTTGGGTGCCACATGAAAAAAATCACATTTAATAGAAGTTTATTTTATATTATTATCCGGTACAGTGGTACTGTTTTAATGGGAAATGACGATATAATGTAGATAAACATAAAAAAGCTTTCCCCTTTGCCATATATTTCCATTTATTTAATTTCAAATATTTTTGCAGCAATTGCCTTTTTATTGCACATAGTCAGGACTGATTCCAGAAACACCAAAATGGTTATTTAGCAAAAAACAAACAAACAAACAAACAAACAAACAAACAAACAACAAAGAAACAAACAAAACAAAACAAAAACGAGAACATAAAATAAAGAGTGTCTGAAATTTTCCAAACAGCGTGGTCACGATTGATTTTTTTATTAGTTTCGCAATCATTGGTAACAAATACCCCTTAAATCCATATTCTGGCCGATAATTTATACACAGCGTTAAAAAATAACGCCAAAACAGACTGAATACAGTTGCTTGGTCGAGCTGTTCAGTGCAGCCAGAACATTGGTTTCACATTGTGTGCTCCCCTCCCCCGATCCCCTCAACTCACCCCCACCCAAATTCCGCTTAAAGGTTTTTAATTTCATGACAACTCGTGTTCTAATTACAGAAACATGTTTCGGGTTCATTAGTCTATTTAACAATGCCGGTTGGATATTGTTAATTGCAATGAAGCGCTAGACTGATATGGAAATAATGCAGGAATGTTCTCTTCGCTCTTACGTTGTTTAAAAATTTAATTCGATGCAGGCAGAGTTCATAAATAAACATAAACATTGAGAATCCCAATATATTACTTTACACAGTGATCACCAGTGCAACCCCCGTAAGCGAGAATTGTCAGACTTTTTCACATCGCCCCCCCTACATACAAACAGTTGGTTCGCAAATTCCCCCCTCCCTCCACCCCCCCCCCCCCCAGAACAACACTCTGTGTTCCCCCGTGAAAATTTAGAACCCTATTAAACAGTTCTCAGATCCGAGCAGTCAAGATATCGGGAGCCGACCAGTTGTTTCCTGACATGGATTTCCCCGCTTCTCGCATTCGGATTCTCACTTTACACAGATCCACACTGACTGACTGGCTGCACATAGTTCATCTCTCTCATGGCGTCTCGTTTTGACAGGAGTTATTAAAGAATAAAAATAAACGTAAGACCAAGCTCCTAAATGGCTTATAGCAAACAGTCAAACATGCCATACCTTTCAGGAGAGATGGGTTTATTTGGTGGTTCTTTCAGGTTAACAGAAACTGGCATTATATTTTCAAACAGAAACATGCCGAAAATTAAAAATGAGAAGTTTTATCTCACCATCTGAAGATCAGCCATACACATAGTTGCCAACGAAATTGCAGGAGCAAAAACATAGACAGGGATAAAATATCCAGCTTCTTTGGTAGGGACACACAACCTATTGGAAAAAAAACGAAGGCTTGCCGTTTATTAGGGCGTGGAACGGTTTGGGGAAGAAGGGAGGGAAGTGAGGGGACGGGGTGGGGTGGGGGGGGGGGGGGCGATGCGGAAGTGGAGTATTTGGATGTGCGAAATAAAGACAAAGGTGGTGAAACTAAATGACTCACCAGAGGGCAGTGGTGTGAAACAGGGTTGTTGGGATAGTATTTCAAGGACAGCGATTTTTCTTTCGCGCATACTCGTCAAATTCCAATTCTATTATCACGACGGTAATTGAATAATTTCTGTAAAATTTCTTTGTGTAACCGGTTCGCCAGGGCATGTCTTCTTCTGGCTATAAGAGATCGATGGTTGTGTTGTGCTGTTATGATCTGAAAGAAATTATTCATTTTTTTTTTTGCTGTAAAAGAAAAGTTCTTTCTGGAACCGTTATTTATTCTCACACAGATGGTATAATGACTACAACTAATTGCAATTATAATGCATTCCTATAGCTTTTTTGTGGCCAAAACAAAAATCACACGAGAAATAAAAAAAAATGCCTAAATTATCAAGAGCTTCACAAAAAAAAATCATTTTGACTGAAAAATTCCTGAAGACTCGTGATGGGGCAATTCTAACACGATTTGATATAGCAAACGCGTTGCCGTGCAGCTGAACACCAACTGAAGACGGCACGGCTATTCACTGGCATTTTTTTCGCTGTTTGGTCGGGTTTTCGCATAATGTTTCAAGACTCCACTCGGCTGCTTTTATGATGGTAAAAATCAAGAATGGTGTCGGCAATCTTATGTCGACTCGTTGACGTACGACGTGGTCTTCAAAGCAGACAAAATATATTAGAACAGGTTCTGCTCTTTCAGTGGTAGCCAGTTAGCCTAGAAATTAAGGCTTCTCTCATCAAATAAAAAAAAAAGTGGTTAATTGCACACACACGGTTATCATATATTGGCTCAGCTGTTGAAGAAAATACTTGCAAAAACGTACCAAGCCGCTGTCAGCAGTGTTTGATCCTTCGACAGAGTTACATCCCATGTTTCTAAATGATTATTATTTCTTTTTTCGTAATTAATATAACTATATTGCGGATTTATAGCGTACCGCCTGGTTCACCCTGGTAGAACTAGCCACCAAATAGGTAGATTAATTGCTGTGGCTCCTTGGGGTACACGGCAAACTGTGGAATGCCGTTTCAGCATTTCATAATGAAGTGGGAATATATGGAATTTACTTTCATATTTTGTTAAATATATTAAGTTATCTAATGAATTAAAGATATATTTAACTTAGCATGCCGCTCTTACAGTTACTCTACAGACAGAGACATGTAAAAACAAATTCGGGAGAGAAAGTTTCTATACCTTTAGCTCAACTTTCTTATCTCATTAGTTTGTATACTATTAAACATGGTATAAACATCCAACTCAGTTACATTCCGTGATGGGATAAAATGATAAAATATTGGAAAACTAAGAAATACCGCGGGGGTGGGGGAGTAGCGGGGCAGATTGCTTAATTCACCAGCATTTGGTAAACAAATCAAGCCATTTTAACATAACCTGAATAATCCGGACACCTTGCTAATCCGGATCAACTTTGTCAGTCCCAACCCCATTTCGGATTAACCAGGTGTTACTGTATCTCTGGTCATTTGCATAAGTTTGAAATTGTTTTCTTGTAATTTTAACACAAGAACAATTGGCTAATTCCATTTTTTTTTTGGATTATATATTAGATTTATTTATCATTATCTGTAATTATTTCTTTATACATTTACTCATTCGACGACATCTCCTACTATTATATCTCTTATTCAGATGATAACTAAGCGAAGACTAATTTTTTTTGTTTTTGTTTATATTTCTTCTGCTTTGGAGATATCTTTTAGTAAAACAAGGCGATCAGTTATCTAAACACAGATATTCCTTATTCTACTTCTTTATTACTTCGAGAACTCTGATCATTTAGAGAATAGTATTTTGCAACTGTGTATAGAAACAAGTATAAAGGAGTTGATGCATTTTTAAATTCAATTACAGATATCATTATTCAGAGAGAATTGGAGATATTTTTATCCTTATACTTAGATTTTTTTTATTATATATATGTGCGAAGTCATTTGGAGAAATTGCTATTCAAATATATTAAATAAATATATCTCAGGTTATTTAAAATATTTTTAGATAGATAAAATGTCGAATAATGCACATAAGAAAACGGCCTCTTCGTATCAGGTCCACCTTAGTGTGATAAAGACATATTTCTAATTCGCTTAGAGATAATATCTTTTGAGAGAATCGTTAAACGTTGCAGAAAACTGCCTTAAGATATACAGCTGGCTTCCTGTTTTAATTGGCTTGTGTGTCATTTGTAAAATCCGTTCCCGGAAGTGCCGCCACAAATTTTTCGCCACTGCGACTCCTCCTTCGGAAAATTCTGAATCCTTCTCTGTATAGTTACGTAGTGACGTCATTTTGACGTCTTTCCCATGCCAACACATCTTGCCATTGCACCTTTAAAATTGTCCTCATAGCGTTGGTTGTAATTTGAATCAATGTCACCAATACATAATACCTTTAATATGGCAAAGGGTGCCATTAAAGTAGTTGTTATAATAATAGAAATTTATATTTTCTAGTGTGATCCTTTTCCTGTATCATCAATTAATTTTGTTTGTTTGTTTTTATTTATTGGTTTGTTTGTTTGTTTTATTTTTTTTTTTGGTTTTTTTTTTTGGTTACTGAAGCTGGGTAGCTACAAACTTTTTGCCTTTTCAATTTTTATTTTCGCCACATTTTCGAAAGAGTTTTTTGGTTGGGTGGATGGGGGGGGGTTAACCCTACAAACATTGTGTTAGAAGGAACCCAAACTTTTCCGAACGCCATCGTTTTGATTGTGGTGCCGTTGCCACTGAGTTGGATTTGCGGGCACATGTACAACAGAGATGCTACTGTGAGCTAGAATATTACGTATATACTGTAGTAACACATCAGTTACCTTAAGAATTGTTTGAAATTCTTGAAGATTTTTCAGAAGGAAAAGTAAAAAATTAAACTTTGAATTTTACATTAGGCAGAGGATCCTTGGAAACCACAGGCGCAAAGAAAGATGTTCCTTAAATCTAGCCCAATTATTTTTTGTATGAAATATGAAAGAAATGGCATTAAGATTTCAAATATGATACGAAATAATGTTGTATATGACAAGTGGCCCTTAGGGAATGCCGTAAAAAGAAATCGCTTAAGTTTCCCTATTGTGTTTGTAGATTATAGACGAGTGGATTTCGTGACTTCTCAAAAAAAAAAAAAAAAGAAAAAAAGAAATAGGATAAGAATTAAAATCTTTATCACTTTATACCTTGTACCATTAAATGAAAATAAGCTAAGGAAAAGTTGTTATTAGAATCTGCTAAAAAAGTAATCAAAAACATCAATGTTCAGAACAGTTCTGCATATTTATAGAAATTTGCAAAGCTTGTTTGATAATTAATAGTTTAAACCAAAATCCAAATGCAATTTAAGTTAAACGTGCAGTGTTTTTATACAGTATTTGAAGATGTTTTATTTCTTGTGGTTTGGTCTCGCAGTGTGAATGCTGCTGTGGCTACGAAGCACGATGTCCTCATACAGCCTTGACAAACTTTGGTGTACATGTGTGCATTATGAGCGTTGCGGAATAATGGTTGTTTATTTATCAGTAAAAAGGAAGCATATCCGAACGCAAAACATATGCGTTATCTAATCTGCATGTAGGTGTATGTGCTTCAGGTACTGGATACCACTGTCAAGCATCTCAGAGATATGTTTTGAAACTGATAAGAGTTTTAACAAAATATAAACTTGTTGTTTGCATTGCTTGGATTGTTGCAATATTTGGAATTTACAAAGATATCGGTTTGACTTTCTGCTTTTTGTGGAATGTACAGTCAAGGCCTTAGTAATACGAGACGCTAGGGATTCGTTGCCTCAAAACATTGTCTGGGAATTCACAAATCAAATAAAAGCTATCACTAGATAACCGAAAGCTCTTTCGTAGAGTTAGCAAAGATTCGATTTGTACCTCCCTGACTACAAAATTATCAAGTTTATCAACGTTTTTGAGGGGTGGATTAGACTGTGTTCCCTTCCAATAAATCCCATATCTTTCAACAATAAAATGACCACATAAGATGGAAGCAAAATATATGCAGTGGAACCCCGCAATTGCGACCACCAGTGGTACTGACCTAAAATGGTCGTGTTTCCGGGGTGGTTCTATTTCACAGCTGAATGCAACTGGAACAGACTATTAATAACTGAAAGATGGCCCCATTTGTGGGATGGTCGTGTCCCTGAGTTTCGCTGTACATATAGCTGGAGACTTGTTTGACTTGTATGAGGCTTGAGTATGCAATGATATTACACAGCTTTGTTTTGACTTAAGAAAAAGAAAACTATTTTGTTGTTTGGTTTAAAACTTTTTCGCTCTATTTTATTCGCTGCACGAATCCATCAGGGCATAAGAAAGTTAACATATATAGTGTTGTTATAAAAAATGATTAAGGAAAAAATACAAAATTGTTTAAATCTTTTCAAATATTTTAGGGGTTATGTTATTTGTCAAAAAAACCACACACACACACAAACACACAATATAATTTGGCATCTTTAAATTTTACTTTTAACATGCAAAGTGCATCAAATCGAGCTTTCTTATGAAATCAGTTTAACCTTTTTGGCGTACCGGAGACTATATCTTCTGCAGACACATTTAAGAGGCCTGTGTCCAGGGCAAACAGTCTCCTCCAGTCCACCTAAACTCCCCCCGCCCCCCCCCCCGCGATTGCAGTGCGTAAAAAAACTACTAATCTGCCTTTTCATGAAAGACTTCCAATGTTTTAATGGCACTTAGTTATTACACGGCATTAACTGGTGCTTTATTTTGTTTTCCGAACTATAGACTCGCTTAATGTAATTTTTTAAATTTTTTATGTCACTTTTGATATTGTATGGAAATAAGCATAGTTTTGTTAATGTTTTTATTCACATACCGACTTCTAAATCGGTTGAAATAATATTAGATGTTAAATGTTTCGGTTAAAAATGGTGAATTTACATATATAATTATAATTATTAAACTGAAAAAGGGGGGGGGGGTTGTTTGCATGTTTTTTTTCCTTTTTTTTTGCACTGGGCATCGGGACAAGCGCACTGTTGACAGATCGTGGGATTCCTCCACTTACGAGAAAAGAGTGTACAGGGCCAGTATTCATAAAACGCTACAGGCTCTGGTTGTGCTTTATGAATACCAGCCGTGGATTTTTCGCATTGGCGGTAGACAGGATACCCGTCATCGACAACACGTAAAACATACTATTGTTGCTCTAGCTCCAACAGTGCTACTTTTCACTATTACATCAGTATATTACTGCACCATTCCACAATTACCCGGAAGTACGAGACTGACAGTCGATCTTTCCCTGTTTCTATGGCAACAAACTTGCACAACTGTTTTGAATAGTGTTTGTGTTTTATTTTATATCTGCTTTGCAAATGTATTCTTTGATTTGACTCCCAGACCCTCCCCCCCCCCCCCCAGTGACCTGAACCAAACCCTTTTTAAACACTGAATACGAACCCAATGCATTCATTATTATATTCATTAACTGCAATTCCCAGCATAGTAATAAACAAACTAAAACAATACTCAGTTTATTGTTTGAGATTCAGGGAGATAGCGTCGAATTGTCTTGACTTATCTTTCACTGACAACTGTTAGATTCTAGCGTTAGAAATTCAATACTAATCCAATCTCACAACCTATAAACGACCCCCCTCAAACAGCCAGCCTTCATGCACCCATGTCCTATATTAGTATTTACTCAGTGCCATTATCACAGAGATGTCAGATGTTTTTGTCAGGAATACCCCTCCACCCCACCCCCGCCCCTCCACCCCCTCCGGGGCTAGAAAACAATGATGAGTCAAGAATCACAAACGCCAGGAACAAACAGTTTTTAACCCCAATTGTGCCTCTATTTTTAGAAAGCCATCAAAAGTACAGTGAGAGTCAAGAATTTTGTGATACGTAACAAGGAAAGCCGATTCTTTTAAAACAAACGAAACAATTAATTTGCATGAGATTTAATAGGTTGTCATGAAGTGGAATAAAAACTTGTTATTTTTTTTAAAGCTCACAATATATAAAATTTAACATAAAATACTCTGGGCACTTTTCATGCCCATAAAAATAAAATATTTTTGTTTGCCAATGAGAAATATGAACGAGCTGGCCATTGGTCAGAAGTTAGAGAAGTAATTTCCCATGGGTAAGTGGTTAGTAACCACTGGTTAGCCCGGGGCGGTTGTAGTATCCGATGGGTAAGTGGTTAGTAACCACTGGTTAGCCCTGGGCGGTTGTAGTATCCGATGGGTAAGTGGTTAGTAACCACTGGTTAGCCCGGGGCGGTTGGAGTGGGGTGGGGGGGGGGGAGCACGCTATTGAGAAAGGAAGTTGCAAATTTGGCTGGCCAGATAATGGATGGACGGGGGGGGGGGGTAGCCATAACTCATAAAAATGCAACATTTTTAGCCTTTTCCCCCCAGTTAAAAAAAAGAGGAAAAAGGGGGGTCTAATACAAGAGAAATGGTTCTGTTGAAACTAGGAGGCATCTCAGACGTAAGAGCCGATGACAGGTTTCGATAACAATAGATTTCTTCATAGGGAATCAAATTAACTGTGAAGGTTTTCAAAATAAACGCAATTGCTAAGATAAACTGATATCAAGACGAATGTGAGAAACATAAAAAAAAACTTTTTACATCTACTTCTCACTTAGTGACAAAACTCGCAAAGAAAAAATGTGATATTCGGAAAAAGAAAATTTCAAATCAAGATATCCGACAGGGTAATAACAGAATGCAAAATGCTTTTTGCCATTTTTTACTGCCCCTGTAGTCACAAAAAGTTAACCGCACAGTTAACGGTACGCATATAAGCGGAGAACGGTTTATCCTGCTAAATCACGGAAAAAAATTTCAGTAGATTTTTCTTTGTTAAACATGTTAAATTTATACATTTACTTTCGGGTTCTGTTCTAATTACCAGCAGAGAAGTTAACGGAATCCGTTAACTGTACAGTTAACTTTTGTGTATACGGCCAATGGCGGTTTCCTCTTCATTGTGAACAGGATAGGTATTGGTGATCATTTTGTGTTTTTTTTCCATGATCTATTCTATTCCCTGTTTTGCACTGGGCAGAAAATACATTCAACGCCATTGTTTTAGAATAATTCGATCTTAATTGAAAATTATTTTGAGATCAGAAATGAAAAGTGAACACGGGCAGTTCAGGAGTGGTATTCTGCTCTGTCCTTATGTTTAAGGATGTCCTTACTTTTAAAAATTTGTTCTATACTCTTCTATTTTAAAGCTATTCTGCTCTATCCTCAAACTTAACAAAGTCTTTTAAAAAAATAAAGATAAAACTTAAGGATGAACCATGTAACCTCAAGAATAAGGACGTCCTTAAATATAAAGATAGAGCAGAATACCACTCCAGGCTCCGAATTTAGATATAAAAAAAAATCGAGTGACGGAAATTGGGAGGGGGGAGGGCGAGCCATTATACTAGAGGGAAATCAGTTTCGTGTATTCCAAAAGCACAGATGCGCACTCTATTTTGGAGTGTTGTGTTGTTTTGAAATCCCTTCCCTTGTTATTTTGGCATTACAATGGCTTTTCCCGACCCGTTCAACACACACATTTCTTGTTTACATATAATTGGTATTCACACCAGTTTGAAATGGTACAGTATCATTTACACGAATTAAGGTTAGTGGTAATGTGTAAAACTCATTTGGAGTAAGCTGAGAAATCTCCCGAACATTTGACACCCATGCAGTGCTTTAGTTTCATTGCAGCTCTCCTGCGGCTATCCAAAATTCAAAGATTGAAATTGGTAACTCATTACAAAGTTTAACAAAAAATCCAATACGTGATTAGATTTTATCTTCTCACTCACGGCTAATCTATAAATTGATCTTTTGGTACGACGTATCACTTGTACAATAATCAGAATCACACTCGTTTGATTTTAGGAAGTTTAAATGGAGGCAAAAGGTGAAAGCAAGACAAAAAGAGAGTCACTTTGAGTGATATATAAACATTGATTGTTCTTGTATAATTATTCAGGCCTTTCTATAGTAGTGCTTAAGGATTATGGCCATATTGATGCCGTCGTTATTGCTATTAATACGCAAACTTTCTGCAGTCTTTACGTTTTCAACCTTTGTAATGACGTTAAACATTATACATGGAACAAAACTGTAAATATTCATTTCCTTGTGAAATAAGACACTTTCATCTGAATTACATGTGAATTACTGGAAAATTTCGGCATCATTACAATAATTTAGAACTATAATTCTGCTTCAATTGTTTGAATAAACAAAAGACTTTTGTAGTCTTTTCATTTGTATGCAATTCTGTATATTATCCTGAAAACTTATCAGTTTGCCAAAAATTCGATAAAAAAAGAAAATAACAATGGCACATTTCCTGGCGTTGTATATTTACGCAAAGAGGTTTTACGATGAAACGGAATGATTATTTGTCTGTAAATGTGTGTAATTTAAAGCACTCTTTGAGCATTAAAATGCCTGAACCAGTGTGCAAATTATCATCAGAGTGAAAGCTAACACAGTTACTTCAAGGATGAAATAACGAACCCCCTCCCCACCCCCGTGACCTCTTAATTTTTGAGCCCAAACGCTTTGCGTAAAAAAACTAAGTATTTTAAAATTCCATTGAAATGCAAAACTAAGTTAGCTCACCAAATAACCGCAACTTTTAGAAAAAAAAATGACATGGGAATTGAAGCAATAAAGCAACCAAAGATTTGCTAAAACATTTCTCAAGGTCTTACGCGAAAAAAAATTGAATTTCGCCTTCTGCAGCTCTTGTTGACTTGCAGCAAAGGAAAAAAAATAAAAAAAAGGGAGAGAAAAAAAAACTCAGTGCACATTTGATAGACACAAATAGGTGAAACATGTCACGCTTCTTTGAGTTTTTTTTTTTTTTTTTTTTTTTTTTTTTTTTTGGTATCAAACACACCTGAGGTGTGCAAATATCTATCACCATGGAGCTGCTAGAAATAATTCCGCTAATTATCAAGTCCATCATCTTTTACAGGCGATATGATAAGACTAATGGGCTGTTATGCCACTGGGTCGAATCAAGAGTAATAACTGCTGTCGTCACAACGGTGACGTTTAGTATCACGCATCTCCTTATCTGTTCGTGCGCATCTGTTGATTCATGCATGTCCGCTTCTCGTTTTTTTTCCTCTGTTCATTTATCATTTCATATGCCATCACGTGAGTACTTGGCGGGAAGTTTGTTTACGTTTTTTTTCCCCGCGATTGTGTTTTGGTCTCAGAGACCAGGGATACCGTGTTAGAGCAAAATAAACAACCATCCATGGCGGTAGGGAAGTTCGCTAAAAGTAACCAAATTACTAAAGGAATGTTGCAATAAATAGACAAAAAAAAAAAAAAAAACAAGATAAGGTCACTATAGGAAGGAAGGCCACCACTGAAATAAGGTCACATTCGAACCGTCATTCCAGTTTAGTCCTAGTATATATCAAAGCAAGGAAATAAGGCCACCCTGAAACATTTTGATCATTCTCACGTTGCAGTCTTATTCCTA
Organism: Protula sp. h YS-2021; assembly: GCA_949752745.1. Lineage (NCBI taxonomy): Eukaryota > Metazoa > Annelida > Polychaeta > Sabellida > Serpulidae > Protula > Protula sp. h YS-2021. The sequence continues at coordinate 26,006,939 of OX457027.1, read as the reverse complement.
GCGATCTGGTGTGGATTTCAACGAGAATCAATAACTTTTTTTTCTGACACAGAGCGCGGATTGAGTCAATCTGTCGCACATTCGACCATGCGCCTTAACGACGCCATTTGGCGAGAATACTCACTCCGGGGGGGGGGGGGGCAGGCGAGGGGGGAGACTCATATTTCAATCGTTTATTTGAACTTTCCTTGCCTTTACTGGCAGTTTCATCTTTGTTTCAGTCTCGTCCATGAAACAGATGTCGCTGTAGATGATGAACCAACATTTGTTTTTACTTATTGAATATTATTAAACGTTGACATTGATTAACATTGAGTTATACCTGATTGGTTAATGGGAGAGCGAACAGGTTGAAATAATCTTATATTATGAAGATTGATGAGGGCTTAGCGGCTCCCGGAAAAGAGCCTTCTGATCTTCACCTTACTATAACCCAGGATAAATTAAATGTTGTTGATGGAGAGAGATCGAGGTTTTCAATGTACAAGTCAATTCCTTTAAACTTTGGCTGGGGGGCATCCATAATATATGAAGGCGCGGTGTGTGTAGGGTGTGCAGGGGGAGAGGGGTATGGAGCTTTGTACACACTAATGTTTTAGTGACTGGCTGACATAGTAAATTTTGCTTAATGGGACGGGAGGGAGGTGAAGAAATCTGAAAAGTTGGCGTACGAGCTTCATGGATATCCCGTAAGATGCGATAGTGACTCACCAAGCTCCTTTCGTTTATTCATTTATTTATTTTTAATTATATAGTTATTTATTATTATTTACTTATAATTATATTTTCAGTTACTTTTTATCATAATATTCGAGCGAATGCTGAATTCATTAGCCTTGCAAACGAAACAACAAAAACACACAAAAAACAGATAGATATAAATGCACATTATCACACTGTGCGCGATCTAATGATGTTCTTGGTAATTTTTATGTTGGTTGCAAACTACATCGGACACACGAATTTTAATCATCTTTAACCTCTAACACAGAAAGTGGCTCAATGCAAGACCCATAATCGCATACAAAATGCCCAAAGCCATAGACCAAAGATGTTTCTGTCTTTGTTTTATATCCCCCCCAAAAAAGGTCCGAAGAGATAGAATAGTCTTCCCCCCCCCCCCCCCCCGTGGAAATTGGCTTCAGACAGGCCGATCACGCGCCTAAGCAGCTGTGCTGTACTAATATTACATTATCGCTCGTAACTGTGCCTGTTAAATTTTAACACGTGTATTTGGCGGGAGCAATAAAATAATATTATGCATAAAGAGTTATTGTCTGTAACTTAAATTCTTGGAAAAAAATGCCCTTGGGTGGGTGGGGTCGGGTGAGGTTGGGTGAGGGGGTGGGGGGGAGGGTTTGGGGATGTCGGGCTGAATAATTAAGGTGTTACATGAGTATGCGCAATTGGACAAGGTTTGAGGTTCTTTGTTCCGGAGCAGGTAAAAAACAAATTGGCCTTAAAATCAAGTTCAGCAAATCACGAAATTGCTTGTGCGAACACAACCCATTTGATTGAGCATGTTTGTCAAACTGTTGACTTTCATTTTTGTCAAGGACCACCTGGTTATTCCGAAAACATTTGTTTTACGCGAAAATTAACATCCGGCAAGAAAAATGTTGGTATCAAATTTCAAGTGAAGGGATGCCATGTCGGCGCTAAAACTTGCGATCTGATGTATTTTCAGCTATTCAAAACATTTCTACTAGATTAACCTTTAATATTTTCTTCACTGCCATCCTTTCATTAGGCGTTGTGTTTCCTTTCATAATTTCAGTGTTGTGAGTCTGCCGTTTCGAATTTCGTTTTCCCAGTTTTTAACTGACAGATAGCTACATTGCCATAGGTCATCATTCATATAGTTATACTTTTTTATATTTTCTCAAACCCCAATTTGATATGTCTGGTTCACACACCAGTATAAGATGAGCAGAAAAGGGATAAGTGCAGAGAACGATCTGAAGGTTTTAGAACGGCTTTGTGCAACTGGTAATCCAAACAAAAAAAAAACTCTCATCATTAACACACAGCATATTAAAAAAACAGCAACAACGGAAAGGGGAAACATAGAACATAGAAAATAAATTGACTATTGGTTAAATGTCAGTTTAGGCTCATTTAGTGAACAGTTTACAGCTGTTTAAATGAAATGCAATGATAACTGACAGGGCACATGCGTAATCATGCCAGCAACATGCATCATCACTTCGGTGTCGTGATTGATAGACAACGGACGTGCAACTAGCCCATTTTTGTTCCCAAACCAGCGCCCACCACCCTCACCGTCAATTCCTCCCTAAAGCGGTAATACTAAAGAAATTAAAGTGACCTATTCATTCCTGGCAATTACAAGACACAAACAAAGAAACAAACAAATAAAAAACGGAAGAAGAATGCGTAAACATTTTTTATTTAGTAACAGTGCAAGTGAATTTGGCACATACCAATTATTCAAATTCAGACGAATTCAGTGAATTATTTATGAGCTACAGTTTATTTACAGTTGCCACAAATGTCCTCTTTGTAGTTTCAATTTATACATATTTATCCTAAAATTTGCAAACAAACAGGGAGCATAAATTTTGACAAATGATCCTAATTGCAAGGACATTCAAAGTAAATTACCAGCCATTTCTAGTACGTTCTCCACAAGAACGATACGCGCGTGTTCACAGGATATTAATTAACTCAAAGAAATGTCCAATTAAATTCCGCAATTGACGTACATCATTGGTGAACTGGCTGCATGATATCAAACAATTATGAATATAAATGGATATTATCTAATGATCAAAATGCAGAATTTTAGAAGTCACTGCAAAAACATTTTCTGAAAGCGTGAAAGCAAATTTCTATTTTATTTATTCGAGGGGGTGGGGGGAGGCAGATACCATTTTGAAAGCGTAATACCATTTTGGGAGCATGAAAGCAAAACTGAATTTTTAGTGTTGTTTGGGGAGGAAACAGACACCACTTTGTTTCAACAAAAGCTGCTTAAAACAGTCAGTCTTAAGTGGCCACTCTGAAAAAGAATAATGGTGTTTACCAGATGTTGAAGCAGTTAATCAGTTACTACTTCATTCCAATAACACAACGCGGCAGGCAACTATATAAAAAAATAACAAAAATATTTTTGGGGCTGTTGGTCTATAACATGCACGAAAATTCCAGGTTGTGTTGAATCGACCTTTCTGACAGGAATTTCCTGTGCGGATAAAACCTTATTTGGACCAAGTACAAAAGTGAAAAAAGAGATCCCTGTTGTAATGAATAGCGACTTTAGTTGTCGCGGAAGCGTGCATATATTGTGGGTTTTTTTTTGCACAAACCATATGTGAAACGATTTCTTCTAGTTTTTGAAACGTCTGGCAAATGCTAAAGCTACCAAAATACAGCGGAACCCCGAAAATACGACGGACGGAGAAAATGGTGGTCTGGTTTCCGTTGTGGTCCTGTTTGTGGGGGTTCTTCATGAATGCACCTAGAAAGGGTTTATTGAAAACTGGTCCTTTTTGTGACATCGATCCGGAATCCTGGATTCCGCTATTGCCCCAGTCACTCGTATTTATTGGCCTTTTCCAATTTTTTCAGATTTCGGAGAGAGCCCGCATTTGTCTTAATATGTAGTGTAATTATCGTCGTATGTACTCAAAATGGCGTCGCATGCAATTAAGTTATTTTAAAATTGTGCTCCTTGCTTTATTATACTAAATAAACCCAAACATGGAGCACATCATAATTCACCACAAGGGGCTCTCTTTGAGAGAAAAATTAAAAATTCAGTATCTTGCAATCACCTTTGCAAGTTACTCTAAACAGTGTGTTACCCTACGCCCCAAAATAGGTGGTTTAGTAAAAGTCATAACCACAAATAAATTATAACATGTCCCATGCCCAAGAATAATGTCTTTTTTGTCTCCACCTTACTGTTAAATAAAGCGGACTATTTTTTTTATAATTTGACCTGATTTATGTAAAAAGTAGTTCTAATTAATTAACCCTCCGAGCAATGGTGGTGAAAACAAGCATTTTCCCCATGAAAGAGCAAATTATTAAGCTAAACAAATATATGAATGGGTAAATAAAGGAAAAACTAAAATAAATAGAACGGGGTTAAAAAAATGACAGGCGTTTATCAATGGATTGATTTTCTCTCTCCATTTATTGTAGGAAATGTATTTCTTATCTGGTAAGGCAAGCACAGACATAAGCAACGGAAACCTTAGGCAAAAGTTGCCGCAATTATTCTTGCTAATCACTTCAGTAGGACTCGAAATGATAGCAGAAATAATGATTTGTTTTCACAAGTAATGCACTCAGAGTGCTGGGGTATTACTTTACCAATTTTGGAAAGAGCAATTGCATTTTCATATCTAAACTGAATTATGAGAATTTTTTGCTTTTAGCTCGACACGGAACTGCAGTATATTATAAACTTCTACTATCATATGGAGTAGTGCAATCCAACATTGCTGCTTGATGCATGGGGCCTTCAGTTGCTTGCTGTATTTATTGCTCAACTCACAAAGGAATTATGTTGATACCTAAACAAGTCGTGCAAGCAGTGATGTCAGACTCTGTCTCCACCGACACAATGCTTTACGGAGCCTGTTGGAGTACCGTCAAAAGATTTCTTTTTTTTTGGGGGGGGGGGGGGTCGGAAATTTGCATTAAAAAGACTGTTTATTCTTTTGGCTGTAGCCACCTTGGAATGGTGACGTACAGGCAAAATGTCAACGGAGAAAATGACACTATAATGGCAGCGGGAAAAATGGACAAGTGGCAAGAAAGAACAAAATATATTCTTATTTATATTTTTATTTTCATTTTACATTTGTCCGCTTGTCGTCTTCCTTCTCCATCCTTCGTTTGCTGAATAAAATACTATTAACATGAATTCTAATACTGAGTTATGTCCTTCAGTATTTCAGTTTTTGCCTTGTAAAATGCTTCTGCTATGTTATTTAGATACAAGTTGTTGTGCTGCGTCTGTGGCTTGAGTGTTTCACAAATCCTCGCCGATACAGAAAAAAGCGCAGCGTCCTCTTTATGCGTCCGTAGTTCTTGTGCTACAATAGCCCATACAAAAAAAGCGTTATGTCCTTTATATGCGCACGTATTTTTTTTAGCTACGACAACACTCTTTACTAAAAAAAGGAAAAAAGCTCATGGTATCTATTGAGGTGCGTCTTCCCGACGAAACAAGGAAACATATTGCTTTGTTTTAATAAGAATCAATCAATCAATCAATCAAATACCAAGTTGAACATAATTAATGGCGAGAAGTACACTTATGGCGATTACCCTGCTGGCCACCTTACTCTCTGATACTTCCCCCATTCCAGTAAGACCCTCAGGGGCCTGAGGACCCTCTGGTCAGGTTTATTTTGGATTGCCATTTGCATGACCCCGTAACTAACTGGAACAAATATGTTGTAATGACCACCACTGCGGCGAAATAGCCTGTTGCTGCGGGGTTGCATGAGTGTTCAGGGGATATCCACGCATCACAGAGACAGTGCCTGTTGCTGTGGGGTTACATTGGTTGTCCAATTCAAGTAAAATCCACTTCAGCAAAGCACGGAATTGAACTGCCATTTGAATGGAATAACACTTAACAACAACAACAACAACAACAACAGCAACAACAACAATAATAATAATAATAATAATAATAATAATAATATTCATCATCATCATCATCATCATCATCATCATCATCATCATCATCATCATCATCACCATCATCATCATCATCATCATCATCATCATCATCCTCATAATCATCATAATCATCATCATCATCATCATCATTATCAAAATAAACAAAACTAACAAAAGTGTTGATGTAAAAAATTTAACTTTGAATACTTATTGGAATATAGAGCGTGTTTGGAGACTTGAAAACACATCACAATGCACAGCACACCAGAAAAACCTTTGTAAATATTACAACATATAACAGTGAATAGATATCGCTTTATATGCTGTCACTAATGATTAAGTTTGTAAGTGGAATACACCGCAGTAGGGATTTCAATGAAACGAATGAAGCAGAAATTGAACACATCATTCGCGTACAGACCATGTTTTAGTAACGCAATGAAACCTGCAAAAAAAAACTGCCTATGCTTATGATTATGCCGTAAAGCGCAGAACTAACAAATATCAACTTTTATTTAGAACGATAAAGTAAACGTGGAAAAATCTGGCGAAGGCGTTTCTGAGTAACGATATGAGAGCTATTTTTGTGAAGCTGTTTTGCCCAATGAACTGGCATTAGACGTTATACGTGCTTCAGGGACATGGATTAATCTCACTTTGCTCAAGTTACTCAGCTGGGAAAGTTCGTTGATGCATTAACTTGAGGTTTACAGAGCAGAGAAATAATAATATTAACCTATATTTAGGGAACTGGCATTCATTTGCCTGTTTCTCACTGTACATGGACAGGAGTGGAAATTTCAGGCATTTGTTTTGTTAATTTTGGCCCGGCTCAATGATGCTTCTGTGCTGCCCGGTTTTGGCAATAACGCGTGTGATGCAAAATACATAGACTGCTTTTGCTGTATCCTATAGCTTCGATTACTGAAGCCCCTTGACACGAATGGGTAATGAAATTGACTCAGGATCTACGAGTGTTAAGTGCCAGGGATAAGTTTCTGCTTGGATTTCTATTGGATAAAAGTGATCTGGATTAGTTTTCCGGCTTGCTGCGCGAATAGCCTAAAGGGATAGCAGTTGAAACATATTGGATTATTTCTTATTTCCTATATGCGTGTGGTAGACAAATAGATGGGGGAAAACATAGGTCCTGTGAAGTGTACATAAACAAAAGAGAATCTATAGGTTCGTGTTTTTGTGTGATGGAATATAGACTCAGTTCTCAACTTTTTTTTATAATTATTAAGAGATATGTGAAGTATGGTGCAAAGATGTTAGTGTCATAAATTCATCCGGTTGGTCTGCTACAGAAAAATGTTTATTTTCAGTATGTGTATCTTCAGAATGGTTGCATTGGTTAAAGAAATCAGGATAGAATATCCAGGATAATGGTCTTATTTTTATTTCTTAAGCGAGGCTGTTTAAGTTCTAGAAAAATACACACTGTTAGAATCTGTTAAAGAAGGAATAGAATATATTGTGGAGTGTCGTAAGAACTGAGCGATCGCTTAAGAGGATGCCACGAAAGGATAAGACGAAACACAAGAGTAGGGAGAGAAACCGCGAGAACAAACGAGGTGAGTAAAACGTTATGAGTAATCCCAGCCTGTCACATTGTTTTAGGAGCTTCGTGTTAAAGCGGAACCCTTTTTTTTTATTTTTGGTAAGTGACGTAACAACGCTGACTATTGTCAATGAAATTGGGGGGTCAAATCATAGCAATTCAGTGCGGAAGGAGGAGTGCATTGGGACGGAAGGGTGGATGGGTGAGAAGTGCAGCCAAGAAGTTAACCCCGGATCCTGTTCTCTCTATATCCCAACTCCCTCACCCCCACCCTCTGCCCTACTCGGCGCCCTTCAGTGACCACTGCTCTTGGGACAAAACAAAGCAGAATTATGTCTTTAAATAACGAGAGTGACTTTGCAGGCCAATCAAATGAGGACATTTTTTCTGCAATTAATTGAACGATTAGTCACTCGGCCTTTTGTACAATATGAAATCATGTGGCGATTAAATGATGCCAACTTAATATCAATATTAGTGGAAATTTGTATTCGCAGGCGTTATTTTACAAATATGTTCACATTCAAATATTGATACTTTAAAAAAAAATTACATTGGTGTGTCATGAAATGTGCATGACAACTATTTGATATTATTAAGAAATAAAATTCCTCCGCGCGTGTGACTGTCGAATACAAAACACTTTAGCATTCATATTCGAGGCACTTGAAACAGCTTAAATAAACAAGAATTAACACTTGATATAAAGTTGAAGGCTTAACTAGGGCTTCCAGAAAAAAAAATAAATGGAAAATCTCGAAATATATATCACCGAAGATTTACTTAATAAGGCGTTAGAGTTCCTTGTTTCATTTCTTCAAACCAATAAAAAAGCAAAAATATTATGCATTATTGCTAATTCAGAAGTAATTCACGTAATAATCATTGCACAGTCAATGTCAGAAATTATCATAAATGTCCTAAGGCTGCTGCAGTGTCGTAAGTATGTTTTCTAATGTATACCTTTAAAAGTGGCCACGGGCGGTAAAGGTTGAAGTAAATTGACTATTCTTGACTCTATGTCAAAAGTATTGCACACAATTAACGACTGGGGGTAGTTGTTATTCCTGGAACTCGATGGACAGATTGGACATCTTAATAAAATGAGCGACTCTACAGTGGAATCTCGGAAAGTAGACTATTTAAAAATTGCAATGTCTCGCAAACTGAAGCAAGAAATACCTTAAGGGACCGTTCATGAACTACTTACATTAGCTTACACACGGTCCGTGCCTCCAGCCGCCCACTTGCGTAGGCATTTATGTATAATACCCAACTCCGGAAAAGGGGTCGGTAAAGCTCTTTGCAACTCTTAGTCTTATGTCTGTACTTTTCAAATATAGGGCAGTTTTTTCACGTTAGAAACTGTTAAAAATAGCCAAAAAATACATTTAACACTTGTAAACGGCATTAAATGTTTGGCTTTTTAACACTTTTCTAAGGGTAATTACAGTAAAAAGTCAAGTTGCATATATAATGCATGACCGTGGCATCCCATGGCCAATTTACTGAATTTTTTTGCTTTGAGACAAGCACACCAAAATAATTAAATAAGAAGTTGCCATTTTTAGCTTGCACAATCTTATTTCCACTCGTTTCCATAGCGGCTCCTCAATTACAGCCACACAGAAACGAGGACAGTTGTAGAAACTGTAGAAAGAGACGGATATTTTAGACGAATCCATGTGTGTTTAGGGGTAGAGGTAGAGGAGGGAGAGGAGGGAGAGGAGGAGGAGGAGGAGGAGGAGGAGGAAGTTTTGCATGAAGTTAGCCATTTATACATGTTCATTTTGTTCGGAACTCTAATTTCGATCCCTGTGAATGTGGTAGTAAGTGGTCACTGTATTTGGGAAACACTGGATTCGTTTCTGGTCGTTCACTTAAAAAAAGAGGAAACTGGCGTGATTTTTAACCAAATTAAGGCAATTATTGACGGCCGTAATTGGCCAAACGCGTGCATTTTTTGCAATAAAAGAAACAGAAAGAACAATAGAGATCATGAATTCGAGGCCACATCAATAGTCAAGAACAATTTAGCGAAGCGTTAACGGTCCATATTTCAAATGTCGTTCACGCTCTTCACCCAACAGAACATGCGTCTGAGGACGGGGATTAAATCCCAGGTTTGAAACTATGCATAAAATAAATTGGGGTTGGTTCCCATAATTCTGGAGAAATGAAAGCAGTGTATTGAGGTCTAAATAATAATATATTCGTCCTTGTCTACAAAACCAGTCTGTATAATGGCTTCGTATCACAATTGCCCCTGTCGCCTCTCTTCCCCCCCCCCCCCCCCATCCTTTTCAGAGTCGGATCAAGGTGGGCCTTTCACTGGTCTGTTAAATCTTTAAATGTCAAAAGTCAGTATAGTTAATTCACTATCTGAACAAAATATATCTCTTTTCATGAGGGTCGTGACTTAAATCCTGAGAAAACACGTCACACAGCGAGGACAAATCACACCAAAAAGGACCGCAAAAAGCCGAATCTAATTATATCATATCGATTACAATAAAAGGCACAAATTACAATGGCAAAAAAAGGACACAAACTTCTAAACTGGATAAAGTTACATAATGCTTCAAGTGACAGGCAAAAGGTTGGCAGAATCTTAGGAAGAAGAAGCATCTTTTTACGGGTGGCCGTGAGCCATCGATGTGCTACTTTAGATAGCAAGTATGAAGAGGGGGGTCAGCTAGTGTCTGTTGACGTGCCAACTTGACGTGTCAACTCGTACACTTGCCCTGGGCGATGTAACCTTTTCAGTAGGGAATCCGATGTGGGTTGTTGTTTTCTTTTTACTCCTATAGACTCCACATAAATGTGTATCCATTTACAACGAAAAAGAATTAAACGTCTATTAAACGTGAATATTTTCAAATGTAATTATTTGATTTTTTTTTATGTAAAGGCAAAACGTATGAAATTAATGTTCTAAAAAATGCTTTGAAATGAGCAGTATCGTTATACATGGATTTAAAGTGCATTAAAGCTCTAAACACGCGAACTGGAGTGGAAGAAATACATGTCAGCACAGTGGCAAGGCAGAGGGCTCGCATTCGGAATATGGGAAGCACCTGCTGGTGTTGCTTTTCCACTGCAATGCACCTAGGCAGAATGATTTTCATTTTTTAAAACCTTATAACCGGGTTGAAAGCTCTTTGAGTGAACATAAATAATGGAGAAAACGGGACGTAGAGTTAAAACGTAAAAGTAGTTACCACTGGGCTGTAACAAAAGAGAAATACTAGGTCGTCCATGATAAAAAAAATGCTACGGTAATGACTGCATCCATTGGTTACGATTTCTCCCACCGCCACCACCGCCACCACCGCCACCACCGCCGCCACCGCCAGGGAAGCAATGCGCTGTTGGTAGAGATGTTTAACTAAGTGTTAATGACAACCGAAAAAATGTAGACAAAATATATCGAAGGCTTGCATTGCTCCCTGCCCAATCTCCTTCTGATCCTTCGGTTAATGGACAAGCTCCATTGTTGGGGAGAAGTGTATGTAGTAAATCGATCAATCAGTAATGACAGCTGCTTTATAGGAATCAGTGAGGCATCAGTTACATAACGGAAAATCGCGGACAGTGAAGCGCGAGTGTTCTTGTTTTCAGTTACCCGTCTGCAGTACAATACTAATATATCAAAACAATCTAATAACTTTGTTTCTTTTAGTGCGTAATGTGCCAACACATTTATTTATTTATTTTTTTCGCATAATAAGAAAGCTCTTTGCCCATCGCATAAGAAATGGTTATAGCCTTTATCGCAATGCATCACCTTAGAGTCTTGGTAATCGAGCATTGCATTGTCATATTTTTATCTTCTCTCCATCCCGAGATGTGCGTTGCAAAAAAAAAACCACAGTGGTTTTCTTATCCATCTTTTTTTTTTTTTAAATGACGGAGAGCAATGTTCTGCGGTCATGATGTTAGATTTTCGGGAAGGGGCTGCGGGTTGGGGGGGATTAGCATGACAGAAAATGCACTGCTTGAACGTTTGCTAAAGGTAGCCTATGACTATGGTTACCACAATTGTACTGGAAGTATCAAGGTCCAGCCTCAATATCGACATTGTTCGGTCTTGCGCATTTTATAATGAAACCCGGATGAAGCTCTGTTTCCACAATGTTAAACTAATGTTTACGTAGGATGGTCATTTCAAAAGAAAGCATTCGATTGACGAGTTTGCAACAAGGCAGTGTTTAATAAGCCGATAAGAGTCATGTAATATTACTAAGCTCCGATCCTGCTTCAACAACAAATTTACAATATTCATGGCTGAATAGTTACTTTATCAGAGGGTACAGAGATGTTACTTGGTGCAGCTTTATTGACGAATTTTTCACAAATTTTCTTGCGAAGCGATCTGTTTGCGTTCCATCCATTTGCTTGATCAAGGGACGCTTGTCCAATCCGTTATTCAGTTGGTCCAGTGCAACACCAGGTATAGCCGTTAGTCCATTTACATGCTCACATGATCAAGCCCCTTATGAGTGAGTGACAGCGAGTTCGTTCACAGAAACATCCATCAGCGTCACATGACACGTGACATCGAAGACCTTGTTAAGCGGTTTTTGACCAAATGCACATAACTGCTATGTTATGATCTATTGATCATCTCAGTATCAAAAAATCTGTGAGTTTCAAAGAGTTGGAATTAATCGCAGTATTTTCATTTATTTCTTTTTCGTCAAGCTCTCATAGACCCCTTGCCATCGACGTAGTTTATTATCTCCAGACAAAATTAACATTTTTTGTTAGAAAACTATATAAACTCTAAATCCTATAAAATAAAAAAAAAAGCTTAAAAAGGCAAAATTAAAAAACAGGGCTATCTCTAGCTGCAGGTAATATAGAACAAACTGCAGAACATATTCGGGAATATCGTGGTGCGAGAGAAAAAAAAAAAACGCCGAGCGTGGGAGTGATAGGTAAACCATAAGGATGATACTGTAGGATAACAAATGCGAGAAAGGTTCCCCGCATTACATCACGCAGATTTCACGCACCGGTGACGTAGCCGTGCAAAAAGAGTAAGCTGAGCTTAGTTTCACGGTGTGCTCGGGGAGACACCTGGAGAGTAAAAGATCACAAGGTCTCCGGCAATAATGAAGAAAGGGGGGATGCTGCAAAAAAAAAAGCACACACGTTTCTTCTTTGTTAAGATTTCGATTTTTTTCAATTCCTTGTTTTTATCTCTTTACAACAATTCTTTGTTATCTGAATGATAAATAACATATATGTGTTCATAAAGTTAAGGAAAAAAACACACTTGTCAAATAAAATCTGTTTCCTCCTGAAATCAAAGACACTGAAAAAGGATGAAAAACTCTAAAAAGCTTTTTTTCTGAAGCCTTTACTTGATCTCATTTCAGTTAACATTACCAATTACCAATACTTTCTTTCTCGGTAGTGGTGTTGGTCCCGGGAACCGGACAAAATACCACCGGACATAATACCACCGGACATAATACCACCGGACAAAATACCATCGGACATTATACCACCAAAGAAATGACAACAAGGACAAAATACCACCAAAGATATCTTTTATTATACAGCGTACCAACGCAGAATCTGTGGCGTCCAGTCATGCAAGAAGCTCAAATAAAACGCGAAAAGGAGACGTCTTAGGGATTATAAGAGATACATACTCACGTGGCTCAACATGCAGCGTAACAACCCAGACAGGGTTGCGTCCAGTCATCGCGGAAAAGACTTTAAAAAAAGACGCACGACGGAGACGGCTTAGGAATTATAAATATCAGATGCAGTAGATCGCAGAGAATAAGAACATATACTCCGTTATGTCATTATTGATAAGGGATTACCATAGCTCGAGATTTTTCGCATATAAATAGCGCACTAAAATGAGCAGAATTTAAACCAATATCAACAGCAATAAACCACGACAATAAACTAACTAGGATCTACAAAAAATGGAAATAATTACCTCCCAAAAGGGCGGACAAAAGCTCCTGCCATAATGGACATATGAACTGAAGATACTTTAAGAACAGTTACAGTAAAGTAGAATGTCCTCACTGAATGTAATTTTTCGTTTTTTTAGTTACATTCAGGTATAAATAGCTCCGGTGATCAGAGAAAGCAATAAAAGATTGTGGTGGTATTTTGTCCTAGTTTTCATTTCCTTGGTGGTATTATGTCCGGTGGTATTATGTCCGGTGGTATTTTGACCGGTGGTATTATGTCCGGTGGTATTTTGTCCTACACCCGTTGGTCCCAGCCTAGCCACAAGCAAAATGTGAATCGAAAATGCTTTTGTGGGGATAGTATACCCTACCCGATGGGCACTATCTTCAAAACAACTGAGCAGTATACTTGGTTCAACGTATGTGCGTAAAATAATTGCTCCGAATACAAGATAAAGTACAGATAGATGTAGGACAACAAGCGATGTCAGTTTTGATGCATCCACCACAGGAGTGCTTGGTAATCTATCAAATCCAACATGGCGCCTGCCATCCAGCTGACCAGAGCATAGCTTCACCTGTAAACTTTGCGGATCGACGCTGGAACCACATGGCCAATTTACGCATCGCACCATAACTGAAATTGTTTCCTTCTGATGTTGTGTTTGCGATATGGGTGTGATCAAGCCTTGGTGGCTACTTCAAACACTCATATAGCACCTGCGGTACACCGGTCCTCACCCTGAGCCTCTCTTTTTTGGGCCAGTTCTGGTCAAAAGAGCGACAGCGATGGATATATAACATGGCTAGGTGGCTGAGAAGTGAACCCCCGAAAAGTTTCAACGACCCATCGTGTCATGATTATAGTGCCAACGTTCCCTGTTATTCGCCCCCACTCCACGCCCAGCACAAGGGATGGGGGCACTCAAGGCATCCATTTTGGCAAAGAACCCGGATATTTTAAAAGCTCTAGGTTTTTTATTTTGGTGAGCGAGACATTCATTTAGCAGAAGTGCGTATCGGTCACACCCCTTCGAAAAACCAAAGCGAGCGCAATAACAGAAATATATAAATCTAATCGAACTGTACAGCTTAGCGCTAATCTTTCTACTTGGTTGATTTTCTTTGGTCTGTGTGAAAAAAAAGTGTAAGACACTTCGTGGTAAGTTCTTGAGGTCAAATAGTCGGGCCAGTTCAGCACTTATGAGCAATAAATGCGGCGTGCGTTTTCGATCAACAGTTAATGAAGGCGATATTTGGCCGTACGCTTGTGGCATGTAACGCCTTTCTATCTGTTTGTGCGTATTTCTCTGATTTATAGTTGTGTTAACGTGTAGGTACGTTGATTGTATTACAATAAACATATGGAAAAGCACAGTTGCCAGAATCGATTACAGTTTTGTGAAAACTCAAATGATCACCTAATCAATTCACTCACAGCAATGTTGTCCAGGCGTCGGTCGATTTCGCGCGCTGATATTAGTTCGTATGTTTTTTTTTTACTCTGCAGTATTTGGAGCAAAACAGGCGTGCCTAATGAAATTGCTTTGGGCCTAAAATAAAGTTTAATCATGAAAGGTCAGACATTTAATTATGGTTATTATTGTCATGATTTAAAGGGAAACATGGATCTGACAAATGCAATTTTAAAACGTTAGAGTTACCCTCATAGCTGAGCAGAATTTGCATTACGTGGGAAGCATGCTGTCGTTGGAGGCGTGCTGTAATAATTTGTTTGTCACTTTCAACTTTGCCTTTTCGTCCAAAGACGTGGGTAAATGTAATGAACAATTTTTTTTTTTTTTGGAATTCCTTCATTTAAATGCAATTATCGTTATGACACATGATTGTGTGATGTCGGTTTACCGATAGGAACTTACATTGACAAAGCTCGTCGCACCAGCGGAAGTGACGCAGGTTACAGTTTTCTGGTAGAGCAGTGACAAAATATACGCTATACATTATGCCAGTGGTCAAAATATATTTAAATACAATTATTATTTTGCTGCAAATTGCTTGCTATTGACATTACCAATGTACCTGCGATAACAGCTAGTATACGATTGCAATTACAAGTCAGAAAACCCAAAATAAATTATTAGCTAGAAATACTTTTGACAAGTGCAATTAACAGGTAGAAAAGAACGTGCAATTGCAATTAACAGCAAGAAAAAACGCATGAAAATGCAATTTCTAGTGCCAGTAGACACGAAAGTGCTGTTTATTTTTTTTTTAACTAATGCCCATGATAAACTAACACAATGAAGATGACCAGTTCCTATGCCTGTTGGACAACAATTGCAGGTGAATCGTGATATTTATTAACATATATTGATGATATCTTGCACTCGTTTACACAAAGGAACGGCATAATTCCACGTTAAACTAGTGATGACGGGGTTGATATTTCTTCCTTTCATATTTATCAAGTCATCTTACTGTTTATTACATTACTTTACAGCCCCGTGATAGATGACCCCTTATCAGGTAACTTTTTAGCAGAGCGTTGAAGTTCATCCATGACTGAAATCTATGCTGGTATTCCAGACTCATTACGCTTTTCTCACTCGATAAATCGCACTTGTGTATATTTCAGTCATGATTCCAATCAATCGTTTCAAATCTTTTTTATCAGAAGAAAGCAGAAAGGTTAGGAACATTTAAAAATCCTATTTGTTGCATCAGGTGGATCACACGGTGCATTTAGATTTTTCGAGAACATTTTACGCAGTAAAGAATTCACCGGGTGGCCTTTGCCATAAATATAGCAAGCCCCCGCCCCGGTATTCGCAAAAGTTAACTGTGCAGTTTACTGTACACCTACAAGCGAAAATCGATTGATCCAGCTTTATCACGCAAACAAGATTAGGCGGAGTTCTGTTTGTGAAACAGCTTAAATTTATTAATTTACTTTCCGATGCTCTGGGTGCCAAAGGAGCAGTTAACGGAATTAGCTAACTGCACAGTTAACTTTTGCAGATACTGGTCACTGGGAGTTTCCACTACATGTTGATCAATTACTCGGCGATCTCCTAAAGATACTGACTACTTCACTGGGTGTTCTCCTCTACATAATTGTATGCTCATTGGGTGTTCTCTTCTACATAACTGTATGTTCATTTGGTGTTCTCTTCCACAGACTGACAAATTCATTGGCTGTTCTCTTCTACGTGCTGAACCATTCGCTTGGTGTAGTCACCATAAAGAAGCAATAAACACTAAAATAATGCACATTTTGCGTTTTTTTGGCATCAAACAGTGTTATTAAAACAATTGCCAAACCGTGGGCAACATCAAAGTGAGAGGGAGAAAATACATACCGTTTGGCAGTTTATGTTCCAGGTGGACGGAAACCTTTCTTAAACCGCTTTCTTCAAACTGCCTATAAAACACAGGTTTTATGAATGAAGTTTCGTTTCTTATTCTCTACTTATCGTTTCAAAAGTAAACTGCCAGAAGGCAATGGACAGCTAAGTGACAGCAATTTGGAAACCGCGTCAGAACGATAGCTGATATGACTTGGAAATATATAGTAATCACATGCAGAATATGTTTTTCCACTTCTTACCAATAAAATGCCAAGTTAAAAAAAGGCAAAATGTCTTAATCACACGTTATGGTCTGACAGGACTGTCGCGCCGAGAAAATAACGAACTGACTGTCGCAATGTTTGGGTGGACGTCGCAATATTTCGGAGGACACCGCAATGCTTACGGAGTTTGGAAAGCCGGTTGCTAAGTCTTTCTGTTACAGCAGAGGTCATTCATAAAGTACACACGCGAACATTATCTTTTGACCCTCCCATCTTTAAAATTGTGATGTCACCAATAAGCTATAACATTACGGTACATATAACTCTAGACCCCCCCCCCCCACCCCACCCTCCATGTGGGTATACTTCGTGAATGGTCCATTGGGAACAAACTTTGCAGCAGGAAATCATCACACGTCCATTTGCGGATTTAGGACGTGTTATTCAACCCTTTGAGGGCGCAAGAACCCTAGGGCAAATGACGCACCGCCAGACATTGAGAAAACATCCCCTATAACCAATGCCGCCAACCAATGTCGCCTTTGTGAAGAGCTGTAATAAGCTTGCATTGGGCTTTGACCAAGACAAATATGTATTATATCTCGCTTCTGGTCCAGTTTGCTGCACTGCCAATTTTGAGCAGCAACGCTCGTGGGACATCGGTCGCATTATTTCATAAGCGGGATAATAACGCATGGCCCTCATCGATGGTGATTATTATCATTTCAGGAACAGCCCCTGATCATGCACATTGTGAAATTATGAAAGGAATTCTGCAAATGCTTGTATTTTGTGCATGTTTTGCATTGGTCTTGAGCTACGGGAGTGTACTTACTCAATTATCGCCCATTTACCAGCGCATTCTTCGCTCTGTGTGGAGAGTAAGGAATGCAAACATCAGAGGCGGGATATATCTGCATGGGGAATTCAAAGCATGCCTCACTAACGTGCAGTTTCACCCGGAAAACATTCACTAAGCCATGACTTAGGTGTCTATGAATACTGCTGTCCCGCGGGTAAGGGCTGGGGTGTATTGCATTTTAGGCAAAATGAATAATAAATTCTTATGTTTAAGTAGCAAACCCTACATTTTCTCAACATCTCAGTACTGTTGCACAGTAATTCGTCTGGTTCGGTTGCCATGCTGTCGTTTGAGTTGCCATGTCCTAGGGGCAATGGGGCATAACGAACTGGCACTTGACTCTTTCATTGTAACAAGTTCTTTTTGGTCTAATGAAGGCGGACATGTACTTACAAGTTATAGAGTCCTGGCAATATGGTCTAATGATGCCTCTCCCCCATCCCCACCCCCTCAAGCAAGAAGGTGGCATACATCCAGTGCATGTGTATATGCTTAATATGCCATCCCTGAACCACTTCGTGAATGTACGTCAGAAGTGGTCACATATCCAGAATGACGGTGTTCACCATGACTCTGTACATAACCAACTGCTTAGAAAATAAAATGGACGCCAGAAAAGTAGACATGTATAATATTGTATTTTCCTTTAGAAATCATACAAAATACGAAAGATAATGTGAAAGCTTTCATTATAGAAACTGGAAGCATTTTTTTCGGGGGAGGGGGGAAAAATATATGAGTTTCGTGAAGAAAATCGACGAAATAAACGCGCAAATTGCGGATAGTAAAGGATTTATTATAAAAGTATCCTGAATATGAAAATATGAACGAAAATTGTCGTTTTTACGAATACTTCCCCCTCCCCCTTCCCCTCCCCACCCCCCCCCCCCCCCCCTGATATAAGTAAAGCATGATGCATCAGTAAGTGTTCACATGGGAGTCACGCAAAGTACGCATGCTGATTCATGTGCATAAATGTGTGACGTCACCCATTCACTATAGCGTTACGCAAAACCCCATCTATTTACCCCTGTATAAAGTGCGTACGTGAGGCGGTCAGTCATTTGTATTATTTCTTTTTTTTTAATATTTGATTTGTTTTCTGTGCAGGGAAGGGAGGTGGGCCGGAGGTAGTAAACTGCCCGGGATGGACGGACGAGTACGGGAACTGGAATACGGGCTTCCCCTGCCCCAAGTGGGGCGGTATAGAAGATGAGTACTGCTGCGGTTCCGCACACAACCGCTACTGTTGTCCCGAACCGGACCCGGTGGCTCCGACGAAAACAACTAACACGTGAGTAGATTTTTATAATAATACCCGTTTATTTTAGATTCTACAGTTGAGAAAGATTATCTAGAATTCATTTATCAACCGATTTCTTGTTGGTTAATGGTATTCTATGTTTAGTTGATACATTTATTTAAATATTCAGTTAGAAATAGGTTTTTGTTTTGTTTTAAGTTATAATTATTTCCCCTCTTTGTTGACATTAATTCAACCGGTTAGAATTTACATAATAATTTTTGTTCAGTTTTATTTGACATAAGTTTCCACTGAATGTATTTTATTGTAAACTTGTCACTTCATAAGTTCATTTGCCTTACCAGTATGTACAGACCAAATACAGTACAACCTTTTCATTGTGAATACCTGTGGCAAAATTAAAAGTGTTTACTAAAGCGGGGCGAAATTCGGAACAGGACTGGTACTATTCGCTTATTAGGGTATGTTCGCTAGGTAGAGGTGTTCACTAACGGAGGTTTTATTGTAATGGTCAAACTGAATGGACCTTTGTCGTTTACATTTGGACCAAACAACATAACAGATATCCTCTCAATATTGCCACATACGAAACAGCATCAAATGGGGGGGGGGGGGGGTGTAGAGAGTTAAGGACATCATTTGGATCCCCCTTCCCATTTAAAAATGGTTTGACGCCGTTTCTCCGCAGAAGCCCTCTAGGGCCACTCCTGCCAATGCCTGGATCCGATTCTGATTGCTCATATTTTGTTAATTTCTTTTTTTTTGGGGGGGGGGGGGGTGGGGGATGGACGGGGGGCCATTGAAAAATAATAAGCTGGAAGGAATTCGTTGTTCGTTTTTCATTCATAGTCAGCGATCATTTCAGCGATCGTGACCAAAGTGTTAAGTGATACTTTCGACTTAATACCGGCGTATAATATGCATGTTTATAGTTTTGACCAGGTTTTGTTAATCTATTGTCGTTAAATAAATGTTAATGTGACATTGTCAACTGTTTTTATATTTATGATTATGCTCTCAGGCCACTCTGAGTTATGCACATTGGGCGAAGAAAAAATAACCTTGTTTTTCGTCCCCAGTCGGGTCACTAAAATCGCAAAAAGTGACCCGGTAGGGTCTAAAAAATTTCAGGTCAAATAAAAAGAAAGTTCTTATTGGGCGATTATTAGCAGACAGTGACGTGACTTCTTTCGAATCCACGGTGACTTGCAAATTGTATCTTGCCAAAAATTTATCAACAATTTAGGTTTCTCTAAATCTTAAGAAAAGGTTTTTCACCGTGGTTAGCATTACTAAATGCCGTTTCTTCTTTACAGGATGACCAGTCCGTTTTTATTATGTGACATAAACAGCACAAAGCATCGCACATAGTTTTCTGCAGAATGTTTGAAAACAATTTTTGCTTTGCAACTAAGTTTTTATCATGAAAATATATACTTGTTAAAAAGCAGTTGCAATTTAAATAACAATAAATAGTTGAAAAAATGACACATAATGGGCCATGGTTATGGTTTCCTGTTATTCCTTTGCTGTGGTATTTGTCGTTTGAAAACAATGCGCATAGGATGTTGGGTAGGTCTTCCCCAAACCGTGTGAAAAAAATGAACACGTCATATATATATAGGAAATAATTCTCACTCCTTTTTCAGTCATAAAAATTGGCAAATCAATCATTTCTCTTTATCTTGTCTGGCTAACTGTTGTTTTTTATCAAAAGGCAAAGAGATTGTACTTCCGTTTGGTACACTGTTATTTCAGCGGTCGCTTTTGGCAGCTCTTCCACGCAGGTTCACAGCGTATCGTTACAACTCAACTGGGTGCATGTCAGGACGGGATACTTGTTAAATACTAAAAAATGAGAAAAAAATGATGTGTGTCATTATTTCATTCCTGTTTGTTATCTTGTCACGTCCGACAGTTATACGCACATCACAAAAATTTAAAAGTATCGAAATTCGTAAACATTATAACATTAACTATCAAACCTTTGAATAACTTTGATTTAAGTGGTCCAAATGTCACGCTTTTCATTTCTGGGCGATATATATATATATATATATATATATATATATATATATATATATATATATATATATATATATATATATATATATATATATATATATATATATATATATATATATATATATATTATATAGCCGAAATGTCTCAAACCCAGATATTTGGACACCGTCAGTAATATAGCGTTAAAAATTCTAGTAATGATAAACCTTTAGCCTTATTAGGACAACTAATTATCTTAAATGTTTGATTTAGCCTCCAGGCGCTACAAAAACGATTTCGCTGAAAAATTATTTTCATTTCAGGGCAATTAGAGAATTATGTAGTGTATGGATTTCTTTGTAAAAGACTCGTGGTGTTCAAGATCGTCATGTTCAGGCGGGTTATTGCTTCGCTCCAATCACACCATATAATAACTCACACTTGCAAGCGAGATACAACGATATTTCTATGCATTTGCCCAAACATATGTACACAAAAAATCCAACTGACTGTCAGTTGGCAGTGTATATATGTCTGTTCCCAGCATTCACACACAATAAACCGCTCACAGAACAAAGAATCTTCACATGTATTTACAAAACAGAAGTTCTTTGATGAGATCAAAACGTCATCTGTACATCTCAACGCAAACCGAATTCCCGATATTTGCTTTATTTCTCGTCTTTAGGTAAAAAAGAGCAATCTATCAACGCACGTCTTTTGATTGTGCTAATTACACTAACAAAAAAAAAAGATAGAGGTTATTTTTTTTTTACAGAAGCACGGATAAAAAAATAAAAACCTTAGGTTTGAACAGACTAGGTTCTTTGCTGTTATAGCATTATGCACATGGCTTGGGTTCGGCAGAGATGCTCTCTTTCGATTATAAATGTAAACCATCAGATTCTCGTAGAAAAAATTTTTAAGTTATCTCCCTATGAAGATGTCCTTTAAAAATATGTGCTAAAATCTTTTTCGTTGTGAAAGACTTTGAAGCGATCTGAATTAAAATGGAAGGTTTTTCATTGTTCGTGTTGTGTTGGGTTCCACTGAATCAGTTGTGTTCTAACCACTTATATGAATTTGCTGCAATCTCAGCAAACGACTGTAGCAAAAGATAAAGAAACAAATTCTTCCAAGGGTTGCCAGGAAACCATGAGTGGTGTATCTTATTTGCATTCGAAATCTTCACTCTGTGGTTTTCGCCAAAAATGTGAACACTTAGTCAATGATCCTTGTAAATACACATACAATGGTGCTGAGTAAGGACAGTGGCGTTGCACTTATGATTGCCCCTGCTGTCGGGTTATACAGTGTATCGGGCGATTTTTCCCGTCTGTTTTCCATAAATAATTTGGTAGGATAAAGAGTAGTTTATCTTACCTTATCTCTTTTTTCTCTGAGATACCACAAAATACCAAGAAAAGCTGCCAAGTATCCATCCTCCTGGCGATGCTGATTTTGGGATATGTCTTAAGGTGGAGTCTGGTAGTACGCTCATCGCGAGCCGACACAAACTGTCGTATGCACCCTCATCTGCTGGACAAGACGAGATGTGCAGATCGTTATTTATACAGAAAATAAGTGTATCAGAAACTTCTAACATGTCGACGAAGAATGCCTGTCTGGCGCTTTGTCTGAAATCGACCTGTCAAGGGAATGGCAAGATGTGTCGGAATGACCTATTAGTTTCATGACAAAAAACATATGCATGACCTGTCAGATGGCCGGGGATTGTGTGTGTGACATGACCTGTGAGGTACATGACAAGGTGTGTCGGATATCAGATGTGGTCCGTCATGTACACAGTAGTGTCAGGAATGATATCGCCGATGTATGAGAGAATGTGTCATACATGACTGGTCAAGCACATGACTAGGAGTGTCGGATGTTGTGACCTGTCAAGTACATGGCAAAATATTTAGAACATAGCCTGTCAGACACATGGCAGAGTGTGTCAGACGTGACTTGTCAAGCATATGACTAGGAGTGTCGGATGTTGTGACCTGTCAAGTACATGGCAAAATATTTAGAACATAGCCTGTCAGACACATGGCAGAGTGTGTCAGACGTGACTTGTCAAGCATATGACTAGGAGTGTCGGATGTTGTGACCTGTCAAGTACATGGCAAAATATTTAGAACATAGCCTGTCAGACACATGGCAGAGTGTGTCAGACGTGACTTGTCAAGCATATGACTAGGAGTGTCGGATGTTGTGACCTGTCAAGTACATGGCAAAATATTTAGAACATAGCCTGTCAGACACATGGCAGAGTGTGTCAGACATGACTTGTCATGTACGTGACAGAATGTGTCAGACATGACTTGTCATGTACATAACAGGTATGTTGGACATTGCCCGCCATTAGTATGAGAGCGACATTGATGTTTGGGGATGTCAGCCCTGAATTCGGGGTTAATTTAGGTGCCACAAAATTTTAATCTAGGAAGTATCTTTAGTTTTTTTTTTCGTTTTCTTCCTTGTGTCATGCTGTCTGCCTGTCTCTCTCAATCTCTCTGTCTGTCTTCCCTCTCATTTTCACTCTTACAGAAATATCTGTTTGCGGTTATACTGCAGGAAATCGATGTCTGTAACTGGCAATGATTCCACGAATCCGTCACATATGTCCTTTGTCTTCCATGTGGAATTGTTTTCCCTTTCCTTGGTTAAAATCTGTAATGTCATAATTTTTCATTCGGTTGCTTATAATTATAGGAACATGCTGAATGGGGATATGGGGTGTGAAATGTGCGAGGGGGGAGGAGGAGGGTGAGGGTGGGGGAGAGATGTTAAGATTTCCTTGTGGATGCCAATTAGGGCCGACATGCACAACAACCCCCGATGTTCATCGGATTTGACCAGTCTATCGAACAGGTCAACCCCTCGCCAATCGATGGCCCTCCTGTCATTTATTGCTTTTATCGCAGTAGTTATCAGATTGTCTATTCGGTCCCTAATAACGCACGGGGAGTGCGCGTGCGTCGCCCAATCAAAACAAGGCCTTTTCACACAGATGGTTGTACCTCACCCACCCTGGTACCATTACCCTTCTACCTCGGCATGCACGCTCACTGTTTGTGTGCGGTTCCCCCGCAGAAAGTCCTTGCATAAAAACATCTAACCTTTATTAGATCGACCCGTAAGAAAACGGACTTTTTTTGTTACCCTTGCTATTGTTCACTCATAATGGTCTAATGAATAAAAATTGTCGGTGCTTATCCAAATACAATAATCGTCCAACATCTACCCCATTAAGGAATTGCTTTGGCTTTAATTGCCAAGCGGATAAGCGCCATATTTAGCGAATGAGTAGAGAAAGAGGTACTGGGCTGCAATGAACCCAGCTGATCCCCGTTGTATTTGGATAAGACTTGAGTGTTTTCAATGGCTGAGAAAAAAAGCGCTCCCCCGGATGCCTCTTCACACCATCTTGGTACGATTCAATATTTTGCCACTTTTGATTTCAACACTGTTTTAATTCTGCCCGCTTGCCGTGAATTTGTATTTGCATTTAAATGTTTCCGTGCATATGCCACTGAATTTCAAAATAAACCCACTTAACAGACAGGTACATATATTTTTCAATCATTTGGATCCCTGTAAGCCTGAAGATTATCAGGATTAAGCAAAGGCTTGTGTTCCTTGGCCAAGCTTTTACATATTAAAATCGTTCCTTCCTGAACTTTGACTTTTAAGTTTAGATAAGTTAGGGTTATAGGATTTAATATGATTTTTTTTTTTTTAAACCATAGCATTGTGCTTGTGATAAAGTAACAAATATGGTGTGATACTGGTCTGATATCGAGGACTGTGATGCATGCTTAGTATAACAGATTGCGTAGTGCTTTATGAGTGTGAAAGACTGTGATGCATGCTTGGTATAAAAGGCAGTGTGATGCACACTGAGTATAAAAGATTGTGTCATATTTGCTAAGTATAAAAGACTGTATGCCGCATGCTTGATATAAAAGATTGTGTAGTGCATGTTGAGTATAAACGATTTGTGTGGCGCATGCTTGGTTTGAGAAATGATGTGGTGCATGCTCAAAACATAAAAATGATAGGGCGCATGCTCCGCCCCAAGTGCAAAAAAGAAAAGAAAAAAGCGATTCTTCTAGAATTTCCAGCAATTCCTTGGGATTCCATTCCAAGTGTGAAAATACAAGAAAAGAAATATACCAGTCAGTACTGACACTGGCCAGCAGTTGGGGTTGATGGCATCTGTGGCATGTTTTGGTGTCCCTTTATTCATCCCTTTTTACGATGTGTCCAGCATGAGTCACTCTGTCCATTATGAATTATGGACAGTAATTGACAGATCTTAAAATTGGTGGGCGTGTTCCGTGTGGAATTACTGCATTTATCCAATGTCTGTTGTATTCCAAAATAATCCAGGAAAGGCATTCTCTGACTCTATAAATAGCTCCCTATAAATGGGGCCTAATATTTGTTAAACCAGGTAATTTACTGGCCATCACCGATTTTGTATGGGCACACTCTTTTAATTAACTACTTTCAGTAGTGACCAACAATTATAGTGTGGGGACATCTTTATGTGTGGGGAACCACTGAGCTTTACATTAAGGAATACCCACTTGATATCATATGTGTTGCCATGCTTATCCCACCCCCATCCCACGCACCCCCCCCCCAAAAAAAAAAGAAACGCGGAGAAGACGGGGGCAACTTTGAGAGCAGACTGGGTTCGCCAGGGGATGGGTAATTTTATTTCAGTACTCTGCAGTAGGGCGGAGGGGGGGGGGTGTTTTTGGGAACTGCACTCTGCGTTAAGTTATAATAGGGGTTATTATATTTAGCACTCCGCGTTAAAGGGTTGTTTTAAAAAGTCATGGGTACGCATGGTAACCAGTTGTTGCGTAAGTACCACCCCTCCCCCCCCAGATTTCCCTGTTATATAGCGACTGAGTTATCCTTTGCTGGAACTGTGCTCTAATTTCCGTATTCTTACTGATGCAAGCTACTGTTCATTCATTTAAAGAAAACCTCTTTATTTTGGAATCGAATAAGACAGAAAAATGCCAGGTTCAAGGGGTTTTTAGCAAGCACATCCTGTTCTAGAGCCCAGTTCCTGGCCTTGAGTAATTTCAGTCCCCATTGAACGACTCAAGATAAAAAGGCCATATATTTTCTAAAAATAGCTTTCCTGACATCGATGCCGTAATTAATGAATGAGTGTAAGAAGACTGTGCAGATAAAAAATTCTTTACTTTACGCCATTTTCAAGCAGTTAACTTTCTTCAATTTCCCATTGCCAAAATCGTTTTCAGTATGTCCATTTCCTCCCTCTGTTCTCAGAGTATACTTTTGCCCAGAGTGCCTTAGTTCTCAACAGCAAGCTGCGGTGTGTGCTTTTTCTTCACCCAACAGGGCTAATTTCTCTGAGTTTTTCTGCAGTGATTGCAGAATGCATCGTCAGTTCATCAGTTCTGTGTAAAGATCCTGGTGTAGCATTTGAGCCCCCTCCTACTTACATAAGTAATGACATTTTTAAAAGTAAAATATGCTCGCAGATTTTAACAAACTGACAGGTAAATTTCACTCACAGGGTCTAACTTTGCAGTTCACTCCGTCTCACTCCTGTTCTAACCTTGCAGCTCACTTTGCGTCTCACTCCTATTACTCACAAGGTCACAACTCACTCACATGAGTTGACACCAGTCACTCACTTGACATGGTAGGATTCACTCATATGAATTGACACCAGTCACTCACTTGACATGAAACGATTCAATCAGATCGTTTGCATTTCATATTTCAAGATTTACTATATCATGGTTTAAGCTATTTTACGGACTAGAATTGGCCCTTTGAATATTTTTTAAGAAAGCCGAAAAAAAACTACACACACTCACACACCCCCTTACACACCCACACCCACATTCACTCTCTCTGTCACACACCCAGAGCATATTCTTTTGTTCAGACAGAGGTAGAGTCGATGAGGTATATTTTTCCCAGTTCCATTGGCGGAATACGAATGGAAATGCCCCCACATTAAAATCACTTTCGCTTCCGGGAAATGCGTTAGAAAATAACGTGTAATGGATGCCGGGATTTTCGGTTGAAGGATTAGAAGACACCTCCGGCTAGTTCCCTTTCGGTGTGGCTCTTGAAATTGCCACCAAACAATGCCATCCATATTGACATACAGCTCTTCAGATAGATGTCTCACAGCTTTGATGGATCGTGGAGCAATTGCAACAAGTTGGAGTGCAGCTCGTTGTACAGTGTATGAATGGTTTTTCTTTTTCGGTGTGATATCACCGCGACATATGAATGGTGCATTACACATAATCTGTCACACTCCCATGATAGATGCTCCAAAGGAGGACAAGTATATTCCTAACACGCCCCATCCGCCCTTTTTTTTTGCATCACTGCTTTACTTTTTTCTTCTGTAAAACTATTGAATAATCCTAACTCTTCTTCTGGTCTGCGTGTCGCTTGGCTATTAAGGGTTTTGGGTGGGGATGGGGGATCCTTTCTTGGATCCCTGCTTCAGTTGGGTCGCTGGTAGAAAAAGGCCTTTAAGACAAAAATAATAAAAGAGGTGGCGTTGACGTCTGGAAAATGTAGAACAAAAATATGGGATTGGAGGCCAGAAACAGTTACCACCCACAGTAAAATTAAACCCTGTATGGGTATATAAATGGGGTCGCATATTTTCAAGTATGTGGTCAGACTTATTGGGAAAGAATGAAAAAAAGAACTTAACTTAGATGTCGTATCAAAGACACGTGGTAAAATGTGAGGAATTTAGGCCCTGGTTGGATGATTACTGACTGACCAGGCGTATTCATTTCAAGACCTGTACTAGAAACAATAATAGTTCTCCCTTAACTTGTGTAATCATATTTTAGACTGGAGGACATCTTGTGTATTATTTCATCAGCTGTTTTTATTATTTGTTTCTGGCAGGTGATGTCTTCCTTCTCTCAATCATTTTAAGTATTTGTTTATTTTATCTCAATTAATTCTGCACCTGTAGTTCTACTGAGCAGAGAAGCAACGGTCTTATTTCAAGAAAATAGAACAAATAAGACATGAGACGTTATTAAGAGATGCCAAACTATTATAAACAACACACTATTTTGAGTCACAGTGTGAAACGAGGGAGCGTAAAGAGCGATAGTTAATTTTAATTAACCGAATGTCATGATTGACAGCGTCAGTTTCTTTTCAGAAACCTTGTTTTTCTGCGACCGACTTAATTGACTCACAGGCATTGTTTGTGAGTCATATTACTCCCCCCCCCCCCCATTGTCACTGTCACATATCATTCTGGTATAGCTGTCACCGGGGTCTCAATGCCACGGCTTTGGGTTTCATATTCTGACACTATAACCGTGAACTACAGGGATATATTTCGTGCTCTCAAACTCCTCTGGGGCGGGGGGTAAATTATTTTCTGTTGTTTTATAGTCACTCATAACCTTTGGCAAGCCATCTCTTGTGTTGGGTCTACAAAGGTCATTCTATCAATTAAGTTTCTGTGCACATATATTGCAATGCGATTAATGTCTTACTAATCTGAGGATAAACTGAGCCCATAAAATTCTTCTTGGTGGAAATTTTGAGGTGTCTTTAAAAAATCCATTGAACCCAAATTGATGCCCGATTCGGAGATTGGGATCAATTTAAGGTTAAGATTGTCATCACCGACGGAATTTATTATATTAGGCTTGACAACAAGTTTTTATTTGAACACTGTTCATTTCGTGTCGCTAAATGTGATGCTTTCAATTTACAGGCATTTTATTGAAAATATGTTATTTTTTGTCGGTGTATCATTTGCTGTATCAAGGGGTGTACGAAGTTGCCATTCTTCCTACTCCGTCCTTCCACTACGATGCGAAAAAAATGCGCAATTTATAGGCGAAGAATACCCAAGAAACTTCCCATTGCAATCGCCCTTAAGAAATGCCTGGATTCACGCATGCGTCTTGTTGTAAACAATTATGTTACCGTCTGAAATGACCACCCACGATTCTTTGAAGTAACGTAATTACGTGGGACCGAAGATAGTCTTCACTCACACTCGACGTTTTATGGCCGTAGAAGTTTGACCCTGTCAGTACTGACCAGAACCTTATCCAGATGCAGCATCTGCAAGCGCGATGATTGAGTGGGCACTGGATGAAACAACATCACACCCCCAAGCGCATGGATCTGTGAACTCCCGCACGAATGCTCTGCAGTTGACAGCTGCAGCTGTGAACTCCTGCACAGCCGCACTTCAGCTGACTTCTTGTTTAGCATTTGCAGATTAAGGGAGCGTTGAAGTGGCCAAAGGATTTTTTTTTGTTAATATCTTCCATCTGTCCTTTCTCAAACACAATCCACATCTTCGTATTTTGAGTGGAAAAAGGCGGGAGGAGCCGGAAAGAAAATATAATGTGTTGTTTACATAGTCTGTTTGACTAGTAAAATATGGCAGAACTCAAAATGTGACGGATCACTTGTCAACGATGACGCTGAACTGTTGTCTTAATTGGCTAAAATCTCAGAATCTAAGCAAGAGTAAATTTCGTGACCACGTTTCGGGCCTCTTTGGGAATCTGTTCACATGGGAATATGTAGATTTTATATGGATTAATCTGGTGTGAATGTGCCTGGTAGTAACACTGTGGTCTCTTCCTGTTGTGGATTAGATAAAACCTGTCGTTTTATTAGAATTCATGACGAATTATGCGCACTATTGCCTAAATGGTGCACGCACGATTGATTCACGAAGGTGTGAACTGCTGTGAGGAAATCTGTGAATGAAAACACTGTGTGTGAGCTGTTTCAAACAGAGTTATATCTCTGCGAGTCTTACTATGATTCTTGCTCATTCACATTCATACCAGTCTGTAGCAGATCCGAGGCAAACAACAAACCCTTTTTAAAACACGCCAAACTCTGTCAAACAGGTCAAAGATCATTTCAAAACTTGCATTTTTTTCCAACGCCGATATAACAGTTCTCGGTTTGAAAAAATAAT
The DNA here is from genome assembly GCA_949752745.1 of Protula sp. h YS-2021. NCBI lineage: Eukaryota > Metazoa > Annelida > Polychaeta > Sabellida > Serpulidae > Protula > Protula sp. h YS-2021. The sequence goes on along the minus strand of OX457027.1, from coordinate 25,977,100 downwards.
GGGGTTTGTGTAGTTTTTTGTCGAAAATTAAAAACAAGAAGAAAACACTAAGGT
>OX457027.1:25894546-25972046 GCA_949752745.1 Protula sp. h YS-2021 | reverse complement strand
CGAAAGGGCCACTCAGAAACTGAGCACACAGTAATCGGTCCCAAATAATGGCTGTTATTCGGGCGTTTTGTTTTCCATATTTACAGGAAATAGATTATTGGGTGCTCCCACTGGCGGACTACCCACCACAGTTTGTTTTGAGACGATAAATCGTTTCTATGGAAGGGAAAAGGTCATATATTCTATTTATGTAATCCAACATAGCACCTAGCGATTATGTTTGATTGTTCTACCTTGAAAGTCTAGGGGTGAGCATTCGAGTGGTAAGAAGTATTAACTTTCTTTTTTTTTTCTTCAGTGAATCTTCGGTGTCTATCTTCTCGTTAACAGTTGAAGGAAATCTGTCGGCCCATTGAAAGATGCTGCCAATCGTTTTGTAAACGCAAGAAAAAAAAAAGATTTTTTTTTACAGAATGGTGTACGTTTGTGTTGGGCAAGTTTAACCCAGGATCCTTCTTTCTGATTGGTAGGATGAGAGGGGGTCTGCGGTTGGGGAGTTGCAAAACTGCTAAGTTTAGTGGATCTGAAATGATTTCGGAATTAGGTTTTCTTTTCAATACTCTCCTCAAATTTCTTTTATGAAAAGATGTAAGATCAGGACAAATCTTCGTCGCGTCTGGGATGGGTGGGGCCCCATTTAGGTATTCCTCCCACTTACTCCCTTGGTGTTTTTGGAACTTCTTCAAACTATTTTTCACCTTCTTTATGTTATAAATCGACTCAAATTAATCACTCTTTTTTTTTTTGATATTATTGTGTAGAGGAAGCTCAAGCCGTGACAGATTAATTCCATGTCACTTCTTACCCACTGTTTCTTTGGTTACATTTATATTTTAATTTCTTATACACAAGGCGCGATATTTACAGGAAAATAACGCATGCCGAGCACGTATATGTTTTCTACAACACCTTTCTTTATTTATCCATTTCCTGGTATTGTCAACTGTCACTCTAATATTGATTTTATTTCTATATGTTTTTTGTTTTTTGTTTGTTTTTTTTTTTTTTGTTTTTTTTTTGTTTTTTTTTTTTGAGAGGGGGTGGGAGGGTTATTTTTTTAACTCTCTTAGCGTCTAAGGACGGGTGAGGGGTGCAGATATTTCTGATAATTTACATTCAGAAAAAGGACAGACTTTGTATAAACATTCTGTGTTTTTTGTTGGCGATCATTTTCGGGGATTAATGCAATCCTTATATTGTTGATAAAATTAAGTTATAAAATTGCGATTAATGAAATCCGTTTTCTTTAATAAATATGAATAGGAAATAAGATGATAGTGTTGCAACCCCGTAAATGGTCTCTAATATTGTTTTAGGATATAAAATATACAACACCTGAAAAAAAATGAATCCGTATCCCGCCGATTATATTCCCATGTATTTTTCCCTTGAAATGTTTGAATTCAATTTAGGATGCCAACTTGTACAGCAGTACTAATATATAACTACATGTAATTTGACGATGGAGATAGTCAACCACATATATTATTGTGTTTTATTCATTTGTTTGTTTATTTATTTTAAACTTTCCTATTGCAGAGACGGAGGCTTGTATGTATATTTATTAATCTATTATTCACCGTGTACACTCCCAAATGTAACACCTGATTATCTTGTGTAACATATTTCCTACGTACATTGCACAGTTGTAATCCAAATGCTTTGGTGCATAAAACACTGCGACTAAACGTGTTTAAATTGGTGTATTTAACTACCACTGACCAGTGGAGACTGTAAGTTTGCGCGACTGAAAAGAAAAGAGAAAAGAGAGAGAGAGATAAGCAAATTTGGATATTTTAGCCTATTTTGTGGTGAACACATATCAAAATTTAGTCTATATTTCCAAATATGCTTTGATTTGTGTATTGATACCTGTAGACAAATGTATTTTAACTTTTCGGAACAACCTTTTTGGCCTATATATATATATATATATATATATATATATATATATATATATATATATATATATATATATATATATCGGTCTTTTGGTTGCTATGACAGAAAAAAAGGTTAGATCGTGCATTCTTAAAACATCAGTCGAGAAAACATTTGGTGGACAATTCTTGAATCACTGGAATGTTTCGGGTTGGGGAGGGGTGGGGGGGGGGGGAGGGGTGGTAAAGCGGCACGTGCATGAAAACGTTTGGATGTAACCACTTAGAAACGTAATTCACTTTAGATATAGAAAGTCTGTGAGTTCAACATGGATTTAGATGGGTCAGTACAGCTTTAACATGTAGTGGACATGTTTTGCAATGTGCTTTTAAACAAAGCAAATTCTATTTACTTTTTCTGTACTCTACTATCTAACACCATAAAAGGTATTTCGTTCTAAAAACACTCTTTTTTTATATTATATATTATTTAATTTACCAGATGGGTGTACTTATAAGTTGATATATATTTAACTGTACTTTGTTATGGTATCTTCTTGGTGCATCAGGGATAGACGTAACAACTGTTGTCTCTTTAGGTATATTTTATTTAGGTATATATTTAGGTATATTTTGCATCACCTAGAGTCTGGCTCGTCTGAAACAAGCCTGTTTCCTGCTGCATGGGGTTTTTGTCTCATATAAAAATAAAGTAGAAATGAGAAATACCAGGATCTAAGAGTAGATATTACGTGACTCGACTGATGCAGTTGAAAAAAAAAACTGTCTAAATAAAATTACGCTTTAAGATTTTATAACATAGTAGTTTCTAGGCTCGGTCGTTTTGCACACCATAATCCGTCTTCTTGAATTTATGCTCTTAATTAATCATAAACTTTCATACTGACGATAGCCTTGATGAGGAGTGAAATAACCATTACCGGTTCTTTTTTTAAAATAAATGGTGATTTTTTTGGTAGTGTAAACTAATATTATTGTTATATTGTGGTTAATATATTAAAACTGTGGTGTTCAATGACAAGCGTGTAGAGGACAAAATAAAATAGTTTACTTATTTTATGAAGCAAATTCCTTTACAAATGTTTTTGTTTGTAAAGCTTCGTGATTTGCACAAATTTTCCATTTAAGGCTTAAAGAGCTGCTATATGTAATATAATATTATTTGTTCTTCGCAACTGAGGCAAAAAACAGCGTGGTCGACATTTTACCGTAATTCTCCGCACGCGGCACTCGTTGAATTAACGCGCCATATATGTGTATATATATATATTTTTGGACAGGATCCCCGTTGTTGCTGGTGCAGCTGCTGGTTGTGTTCTCATCCTCATCATCGTTATCTGCTGTTTCTGCTGCCCATGCTGCCCCGGCAGAAGATGCATCAAACCAAAACGCAAGCCCAAAGGTACAGCAGCCCAGGGGGGGGGGGGGGTGAAGAGGGGGTTGTTCAAACTATGTCTGGACTCGCCTTCCGCAGCCTTAATGATGGAAACCAAGTGATTCTAAAAATAATTTTAGATCTAAACAAAGAAATGCGCCCTGAATGTTGCCTAAAATGAATGTAACGACTGGTGAAAAAAAGAGTCCAAGATACTTCAGTTATGCCAGCGTTTTAGTATCGACTGGGTTTCACCAAGTCACTTCAGCAGAGTTCTAACCCCCTTGTCTCTTTTTTTCCCTTGGATTTTGTTCAGTTTTTGTTGTATCTTATTGTTGTTTTGGGGATGTTACTGCTTTATCTTCAATCACACAAAGCTATTGGATTAAAACGGACCGATTTTTGCCACTTCTTAAGAGAAATTTGACACCTTGCATAAAGTTTTATGCGGTAACTTTACTTCCAAATGCAAATACGGTGTGACTGATTTCGAAAATAGAATTTCTACACTTTCAAATTTCTGTCCGATTACTGGCTTATGTAGATGGATTTCGTACAATCATTTTCGAGCGATTATCGGTCTTCCGTATAAAAACGTATGAAATATTCTGTGTTGAACTTCATGCCAAATTTCATCGTTCGCGTGATTTTGCTATTGGGCCATGAGGATTGTTCTTATAAAATGTCGACATACCTTTTTACGCCAGTGAAGATAATTTCAGCATGCCATTTACGCCATTGCAAATAATTTCAGCATGCTATTTTCGCCATTGCAAAAAAAAATCAGCATGCCGTTTTAACAACTTCCTATTGTGCTTCATATGTTTGCAAAAAATTCTGCAGGATCATTCATACTGGTTAAGCATCGTCGCAGCCATCCATACAGTTGATATACACACCGGTCTATATATACACACCAACATACGTTAGGTTCTTGCTCGATTGCTTACCAAACAGTGGGGGGATTTATGTAGCAGAAAGTGTGTTGTTTCCGGACATAAAGATGGGGGGCAAGATCAAGGTAAAAAGAGCTTGTACTGCTTGGCTCTGGCAAATGATTTATTCGCCTGGGAGGGCGAAGGTTGCTGCTTTTTTATCGGGATAAAGAAGTGGAGATTGTCAGGAGCAATTACAAACAGAGAGTGAAATATGCAAAAAGTGATGCATGGAGAGCAAGATTTTTTATTTACTTTCTGTTTGATAAACCAACAGACTCATCACATTGTTGTTTTTTGTGCAATTAGCACGAACTTGATAAATAGTGTTTATTTAAAGATAGTGCATTAGCTGCCACAATACAAGCCAAAACCAACACCAGGCTGTAAACGAAATGGAAGAAATTGTTTTGCGATGAAAAAGTTCTTGATCGCGGCTTCCTTAAATGCTTGCCAGTCCTCAATAAAACACTACATTATCCAATATCACTAAGGTAAAATAAAAGCTTTGGGCCTTTGGTTAATGACAGATAATACGGCGGAACGAATTGAAACTCACAAATCATTACAGAATAAAAAATAAATAAATTTTCTAAACAGAATTGATTCACATTTGACTAGTTAAATGCGTGAAGAAGGTAGTGAATTTTTTAGTTCATTTCAAAACTTCGATTCCACTTCCGGGGATGGGGTTGGGGGCGGTCAGCTCAGTTGGTTAGAGCGTTGGTCCAGCAATCCCAAGGTACCCTGGTTCGATTCCAGCCAGGCTGGTAAGCAGGGGATTGACGTTCGCTCCAATTGCAATTGGTCAGATCACAGAATTCAAAACTACAGTAAAACCTGCCTACACCAGACAACGGGGGGACTGGTGGATTTTGTCCGGTATTTCAGGAGTCATGTAAACCAATGGGGAGACAACGGGACTGAGAATTCTTGTCCGGATTTGGCATTTGTTCGGTATTTCAGGGTTTGTCCAGAATGAGGTTTTACTGTATTGCCTATTGAGTGTTTCGGTCATCCATTTGAAAATGGTAATGCGTAAGTAATGTTGCCTTTCTTAAAACATGTGTAATAAGTTAAACACTTTAAAAACCGGTTCAGCTGCAGCTGTTATTGCCAGTGGAGTGTTTATTTAGTCAGCTGTTATGAAAACAATAAAGTTGCTCAAAATAGATAGACGAAAGGTATGCAACTGCATAATATATTGTGGGACTGAGCAATAAAAGTCAGCGAAAACATTCATGTATTTTGCTCATAAACTTCAATAAAATGTCACAGTTGCCAGTTTCAATGAAATATTTACTGCAATCTTGCTCAATGAAATGTTGTTGAACAAAATGTCAAAGATTCATTAGTAAAGTTAAACACCGAAACATTTCAGATTCCCAATAGTAAACATGACATGTCCACGTGACGGAGTTACAGAGGGATGGGGCGGGGGTGGGGGGGAGGGGTTGGAGGCAGGATTGGGGACGGGGTAGACGCATTATAGGTCAGATTTGGATGAGATTTCTGTGATCGCATCGCATGGTACATTTTGCTTCAGATGAAAACAAATAAATATATCTTTCAAAAGTTACCGTTATTTATTCAAAAGAAAAATAATAGCCATGACTCCCGATAGTATACCGAGAAAACCCTCTGTAGAAATATTGCTTCAGTGTTTTCACAAAGAAACACGACAAAAAAATTAACACACATGAATAATTAATTATGATATTACTCTAGCACGGAAAAATGTTATAAAAGTGAGTGATCTTTTTGTTTTGACTTTGACCTGCAGCTAACTGCATCCAAGGACTTAGGGGCCGTCATGTAAACCATACCAAATGATAGATGACGCCGTAATTTGTTCCCAGAGCTTTGGAACAAGCAATACTTTGCTTGATGTTAATAAGGGAAAGATGCTCTGGGATATTTATTGTTATATATATATATATTTAGATTTTATATTTTATCGTTTTAAACACTCCAAAAACTCACATTTTCAACTTCGCAGAGTTGCTTCATCTGTTTTGCTGTGAGAGCATAAATCCCCTGGGTACTTCTATACAGTCGATCACCGGAAAAAGGACAACCTTTTGGGACTGAACCGAAGTGATCCGATTTTCTGGAGTGGTTTTATTTGCCGGGTTCTTCATAAGAAAGGGAACCATGAACGAGACATTTACAAAGCGGTCCTGTATGTAAGGTGGTCCCATATGCGGAGCGGTCCTATGCATGAGGTGGTCCCATTTGCGGGATAGTCCTATATGTGGGGTAGTCTCATTTGCGGGGTGGTCCTATATATGAGGTGGTCCATATGCGGAGTGGTCCTATATATGAGGTGGCCGCATTTGCGGGGTGGTCCTATATATGAGGTGGCCCTATATGCGGGGTGGTCCTATATATGAGGTGGCCGCATTTGCGGGGTGGTCCGATATATGAGGTGGCCCCATATGCGGGGTGGTCCTGTATATGAGATGGCCGCATTTGCGGGGTGTTCTTATATGTGAGGTGGTCCCATTTGCGGGGTGGTCCCATCCGGGGCTTCCGCTGTATCAGAGGGTATGTACCTCCCGCGTTAGTGGGCGTTTTTTTTTTAGGCAGCGGCAGTGGGAGTCTCTTTGGGTATCTTTTCAAGGGTTAAGAGTTCTTTACGTAGGTTTTAAAAATTCAATCTTTTTTCAATCAAATTCACAATTTTCTAAAATTGTACCTAAATTTACATAACTACACAATCTGAGATTTGTAGAATTTTATATTCTGAACGGTAAGTTTTGGTTATCGCTTATGTTTTGGTGACTCCTGTAAAAACTTGATTACTTCACGTTGGAAAACAAACAAACAAACAAAAAACTATAGGTTCTTTAGTGAAACAATATCATCTAGTTTCTTTGATCATAATAATGAAACAATTTATGTGTATGTTAATCGAAGAAAATCAGTAACAGGACATTTTTTTCGCCGAAAGTAACTAGGTGTTTGCGAGCGCTTAGTTTCATGGAATCGTACCAATAAACCACGTCAATTTACGTTTGTTCAGTGCAATGCCAAGGAACAGACACAAAACACCGAACTGGGTTATGGACCAATGAAAAGAGTGGAGTAAAATAAATGGAAAATAAGTTAACTGTTTTTGTGAATTTCTTTAACAAACAAGAGTATTTCATTGATACGGTAATTTGGACTTGGCTAAGAACTGTTCGTTAAATGGCGTACTAAAACTGCAAAAAAATCCATATGACATGGCGTTGTGAGCTGTTGGCTCGGAATCATTGTGTAACAGACGAAACAATCTATTGCAATCAGTTGCCAGACTCTTTTTTATCCATCCCAAAATGATTGGATTTCTCTCTGTGTAATAAATATCAAATGTGTTCTACAGTAAATACTATGATCACATGCTCCTCTGAAAACTTATCATAAAAAACGCAAGATTGGTTTTCTATCAACCTTCACTTTTGTTACTCCAGAGTAAATTTCTTAATGGAAAACAAAATATCGACTTGCAAGCACCGGCGTTCGCTTATAGAAAGGTGTGTTTTCTATTCAGTTTTCATACACCAGAAAATTGCAACGAATGAAAAATATCAAAGCACAACAGCACAAATTGTACCACATTGTTTGAAAGGAACAACTGCTTCTGTTTTTTGAAAACGTGATGTTTTGATATAGACAGATTGATTGGAAATGCGCGTAGCGGGCGATAATACACCTATTAAGCAAAATCACGGCTGTTCTACATGAAACTTTTTACCTGACCCTAATCCCATTTCTGTCTTCTTTTACCGTAAAAGCTTAATCAATCACTCTATAGATTTTTAAAGTTTTTTTATCAGTTTTTTTTCTTTCTTGCGGTTGGTTACACTGTCGACCATATGTTTTATATCCCCCTAATCAGACATCAATAAAGAAATGAATATTAATACAAGCACATTTTCTTTATATTTTGAGCCCTTGTAAGAAATTTCGAATTTTCCCTGGATTCAGTCATAAAGATTTCAGAAGTCTTATTATTTTTAAAATCGGTAAAATAATAATTTTTTCAAAGATATTATTGAAGTTATTGAAGTGAAAATATCAAAGAGATGTTCTTGCCAATAAACAAATTAATCACAGATATTGTGTTTCGATAAATGATGATCTATTTACTGTATTTAACTCGCTTGTCTAATTGATAACAAAGTAGCTATTTAGACAATCTATATCTTAGTGCGTGTTGAACGTATAGGACGGCAATTGACAAATATGAATATTGGAAATCAAATGATAAACTGGTATTATTGTTAATTTTAACGCCACAAATTTCTCTAAGAAAATGCTGTAAATCTTTTTTTTAGAGATTTTGTAGCATTCATTTTGCATTTTGTGTTTTAGCTCCAAAGAAAGATGCTGAAGCCGCAGTTCCGGTGTGTCAGAACTGTCACGCTACCATGACTATGACGTCATCGGGCGTACCGGAAACGCTTGCCTGCGGGTGCGAATCGGGCTCTCCAGGGAGTCACCACTTCACCGGGGGAGAACCTGACTTGGTACTCCATCTGTATGAGAATCCGTACGTGGAGAACAATCATAAGGTATCCAGCACGCCGCTGCACAACCAGAAACCCTGGACTCAAAGTGAGTACTTATTACACTGTTATAAAACAGCAGCAGTCGGTCCGTTTGAGTACTATTTCGTGGAAGACCCACTGGATCGGAAAATAATAACGATCTAATACACCACAGCGCGAATCGCAGCGAAAGTTGGCTATTGGACAAAAACTGTGTTTATTTTTTAAAACGGTTTCAGAATGACCCCATATAGTGTTGATTGAATATTCATTAAGTTCCCATATTATTTTGATTATGATTCACAAGGCACTCTTTGAGTGTACTTTTTTTTTTGCCGTTATATGATTTTGAACTTGCTGCTCTTTATCATGAATTAATTTGTACAAGTAAAAAACATGGAATTGAAGACAAGGGACTGTCTCAGATTACGATGTTTAACTTCTCAAATTACGATGTTTCAGTAGTTGCAGCACATTATATGCTCACCACAAGAGCAAATTTTATTTTATTTTAATTAGAGCTGATCCAAATTAAACACTATATAAGACTGTTTAATAATAATAATAATAATAATAATAATAATAATAATAATAATAATAATAATAATAATAATAATTTTATTCTTTATTCCACTCAGTCCCGGAATCAGATCAGGAAATGAGCGGAAGTATGCATTTCGAGGAGCCACCACCCTATGACAAGACGCTCATGTCTGGATCCAGGCAGGAGGATCCAGAGCTCAGCAGACTCAGCCCTTGCTCTGAAGAGACGCCCATGATCCATAGGTACTTTCTTCTCAACAGTTTTGCTCTGTCAGTTCATTAAAATTCATCAAGGTTAAAATCAACGCATGACTACGTGTGAAACTTTATGATAATATTCAGTGACGAGCGTCAAATGTATTAAGTGTATCTGCTGTTCATGATGTAGTTAATGTGAAAATTAAAACAAACTACAACAGAATGTCTGATTTGTTTGAATGTAACTTACGTTAGTTCTGATGTGTTGCTCTGTTTCTAATAAACATGCTATATTGGGGTCTGTTAAATTTTTATGCAAAATAATGATTTGACATTTAGGCAGCCTTTCAGCCCTCATGTAAAATAATGAATTCATGTAAAATATGTTATTGAGGGGCACTGCATTATCAGGGTTCAAATTAGACAAACAAATTCTGTGGGGCTTGATCTCTTGCTTCTGTTTGGAGCGGCAGTTCACGAGTATTCATGAGTATGTAACAACCACCATGTACTGAGAGTATGTGCGTAAATGAGTTGACTTTAAAATGTATATTTTCAGGCTGCAAAGTCCAAGCAAGCTGTGTATGAAAACTTTTCGGCCACTAGGCGGCACCACTTCCCTGTCGCCGCTGTCCGGCATTCTGCGAACGCCACGAGAAGCTGCAAATATTATCGACCAATCACGTCGTGACAGCGGTGTTCTATTCGATAACGAGGACCAGGAACAAAATAGTCACAAAAACTATAACATCAACGAGTTAGATGAAGTGGAACGAGAGGAGGAACAAGATACGTATCATGAGTCGATCGTTGTGCCAAAGTTTCATTTCCAGTCATTGTCATTGGTGAATAAACCAGGACTGAATACAGGTGGCTTATCGCATAGCAGGACTTCCGGTTTATCGGGCAGTCGAGGCAGGACTCGCAGGTCGCGATCCAGTGTGGATAGCTTAGAGCTGGAGCACCTGGATCAGCTAATTGAATCTATGAATATACAGACTGAGGGATTATCCCAGGCATCGTGAGACTGTGGCTAGGGAGTGTCTTGTAGGTTGTGCCTATTGTTTATCTAATTTATAAATGTTATATCTTTGTGCATGTCCTTGACATGTTGGCGATGGTACCTGCCAGTATGCAAGAGAGTACAATGCGTAGGTGTATAGAGTACGTACACAGTGGAAAGATCTGTAGGATACTGCACAGTGCGTAGATGTGTAGAATATGACACATTGTGTAGATGTATAGAATACTGCACAGTGTGTAGATGTGTAGAATACTGCACAATGCATAGTTATGTAGAATGCTGCACAGTGCGTAGATGTGTAGAATACTGCACAATGCGTAGATGTGTAGAATACTGCACAGCGTGTAGATGTGTAGAATACTGCACAATGCGTAGATGTGGTGTAGAATACTGCACAGTGCGTAGACGTGTAGAATACTACACAATGCGTAAATGTGTAGAATACTGCACAGTGTGTAGATGTGTAGAATACTGCACAATGCATAGAATACCTCGTTTGACGCTTTAGGGGACATGTAGAGGGACTTACTATTAAGACATGAAACAGACTAGCACGGGGAAGGGCATGACAAGCTATCTGTCAGCCATTGTTGAAAGAAAACTCTGAAAATGGATTTTAAAAGTTCTGATTTGTAGGAACATTTCATCTCACTTTTGTACTGAGGTGGTGATACCCCAGGCCTCCTAGCCCAAATTTTGAGTTTCTAGAGACTCCAAGTTGGTTATGTTTTGAAACATCAGTTTTTAGAAAATGACAGTTAAGCTTAGCGGCGATACTTCTTCTTTGGAATCAAAGAAAAAATTGTACATAGTGGCATTGTTAGCTTTGTTAAGACTTCGCTAAATCTAATAAATATCAATGTGTTTTTTTTATGACAAAAATATATTTCAGAATAATAACAAGAAAAGCTGTTAACTACGGAGAGTATCCAATCCGGGCAAGGAGGGGGGGGGGGCGGGGGTTAGAGGTCTGGCTCTCTCCTCTTAATGTACAATAAAGTAAGCGTGAAAAACTTTCGTTGTGACTTTCGTTATAAACAGAGGCCTTAACCCCTCCCCCCTCCTCCTATTCGCCAAATGAAAACTTGACTCGAGCCTGAACCCTGGAAACTGAATACCTTTCGGTCCATTGCCAGGTGTTGAAACGATTTGGTGGGAATATGATCATTTTCGGGGGTGGAGTATGTGTCCTTCCCATCCCTCCCCCCAAAAAAGTTCCGCCCTTTTTTGAAAACTGTGTTTTCTCGTTTTGTTGTTATTATATAAGTTTGTGCGGTAGCCGATCACTCTTAATTATCATTATCCCAACGTGAAACGGAGGGATATAGTTATGAGCTGGTCCGTACGTTCGTCTGTCTGTCCACAAAAAGTACTAAGTTTTGTCCGGCCGACAGCTCATAGAAGGGTATGTCATAGAAACCTGAAACCTTGCATGGTGAAAACATATATATTGAAGATGTGTAATGTCGCATTACTGTCAAAATCGGCCAAAAATTGACGCCGTGGGAAATTGTCAAATATGGTAAATTTTTGTCTTCAACTTAGCCGTGAGACGATGTTTTGTCCGGTCGACTTCTCATAGAAGTGATTGTTTTAGGAACCTGAAACCTTGCTTGGTGAAAACATATATTTTGAAGATGTGCAACGTGGCATTATTGTCAAAATCGGCCAAAAACTGACGTTGTGGGACATTATCAAAAATGGTGAATTTTTGACTTGAACTTAGCCGTGAGGCGATGTTTTGTCCGGCCGACTTCTCATATAAGGGACTGAGGGTAAATCAGGGATATTAAGCGCTGGATTGTGAAAAACATATATATTCAAGTTGTTACTTTGAAAATCTCCCAAAAATTCACGTGAGGAAAGCTGTCAAAAAAAGTTTTCATGCATTTTACTGTTTACTGCTTCACGGGAGATTCTGCCTTATTGAGACTCTAGTTTCATCTATATTATCAGTCAATATTTCCTTGTAAGAAGCGATTCTAAACTGTCATAGAATACAACATGTAAAGAAGAAATACCTTTTATCACATTTTTATAACAGATAAATATATTTTATACTTGTAATAGAAATAAACAGTTTTAAAAGTAAATACCAGTGACATAATCTTGCAAAATCTGTGTTCTATTTTAATTTGCTGCCACGTGTAATAATCGCGTGAGATCCCACGTGAATGCAGGCACAAATTTGATTGTTGGTGCACTTGCACTATGACTGCCATACATTTATAGTAAACCACAGATACAGGTTGCGTCATCAAGTGTTGCTGTATGTAAGATGGGTACTGTATGTAAATAGATGCTCTAATCTAGCTCACATTTTTGTATATGAAGTAAAACATGCATACATATATACATATATATTTATATCTATTACATTTTATGATTATAAATATAAGTGTTATGATCATATACTAAGTGCTAAGCACATGTTGTACTCGCTTCACTTGTTACAAAGTGAATTAATTTAATTAACGCCCCAAATGCGCTCATTTTAAGACAAATTTCGTTTGATTGCATATTAACATAATACATTAATTTAGGTAATAATTTATACGTCTTTGTGGTGTTTTTTTCACTGTCAAACAAGTTTACGTGTTCAGTATTCCTTTTTAAAAATATTGTCAGAAAATAAAAGAATATGTAAGTGCAAGTTATTCAGTGTTGCTTTTATATATTTTCTTCAACGCTTTGCAGGATCACAGTAAACATGTCACTGTTGTTTTCCTTAACCCTCCTACCCCCAATCGCGGGGATACCCAGTCTGAAACTTGATGAAACGCCACATCCAAAAACAAACAAAAACTAGAGATGTGTCCGATCGGAACACGAATGCCCCGCCTGGCGGATAGTCAGTGACATAATCTTAGTTTGAGGGATGTGATTCTTCTTTAAGAAAGAATGAATAAGCACGGACTTAGTAACGAGCACCTAACTGCATTAAAATTGCCTAAGTCCAAAGGCCAAATTCGACCGAATAAACGCCTCGTCGGACAAAAGGACGACGTCCAGCACAACTTCAGTATATTAGGAACAATAATCTATAAACAAATAAATCACCAAAGAAATATGTAGAGTGAGGTGCGATCCACGCAAAACATCTAAGTACAGTAAAATTGCCTAAGTTCAAACCCCAGTTCCGACCGAATAAACGCCTCGTCGGACAAAAGGATGACGTCCTGCACAACTTCAATATATTAGGAACAATATCCCATAAAGAACCTCCCCCTCCCCTCAAAAAAAAAAAAAAAAAAAGAATAAAAACAGAAAAAATATGTCCGATAGGAGATATCTTTTTTGTTTTTGTTTTAGTTTGCCGGGTCGGGTGGGTTGTTGGGGGGGGGCGTGCAAGGGATGAAACATAGAGCTAAAGCCCAAAAACAATCAAAACAATACTGTACATAAGGCCGCGTGAAAGGAATTGAGTGTTCTTTTTTGCTTTAGCTCTATGTATCATCCGTTGCAGCCCGACTCCCCCCCCCCTCCCAACAGCCAATTCATCCCGGCAAACTAAAACATTGCGTTGCGGAGAGCCAGTGAGATAATCTTAGTTTGAGGGATGTGATTTGTCGTTGGCGGCGAAATAGCTGCGCTACAGGGCGATCCACAAAACTTGTACCTAAAGCGTAATGTACACACAGACAGACGGACGAACAGACGGACAGACGCACAAGTCAAAAACTATATGCATTTACCAGGCGGGGCATAAAAAATGCTCAGTTCGACAATTTAACTATCGTATATGCACTCACATTGAATTAAGGGACTGAACCCATTTCTCGCTCCACTTTCTCTGAATTTCACATTTTCTTATTAACAGAGGGTGGCACTAACCGGAAAATAAAACTCTGTGACGAACATCCGTTGTCAGTATGTGCGTACGTAAACTGTCACCTAAAATTCTCCTTCACCCACACTTTTCATTGGATTCGTTTTAAATTTTCCATAGATGGTTCTCTTTTTGAAAAAAAAAACCTTTTTGGCGATTTCCCAAAAGTTGGCTAAGTGGCGGCATTTCATTTTTTTGTTAGCCAGTTTTTATCTGCGGGAAAGGATATAATTTTCACTTTGTCTGTCTGTCTGTCCGTCTGTCTGTGCACTTTCAGTCTCAGGCGCCTAGAGTATTTAGTAGTGGATAGATTCGTCTCAATTTCCACCCAGGGGTGGTTCCAACCCTTGTGCGGTGCAGTGACCAGGAATATTTTGAAACACGACAGAAATTAACAAAATGACGAATTTTTAAACGTTTGCAAAGTGTGTTTTTGGTGTTAGCATATACTGGAGTCAGTCTCACGCGCCTAGAGCATTTATTAGTGGATGAAATCGTCTGAGATTTTATCCAGGGGTGGTTCCAAGCCTTGTGCAATGCAGTGATTAGGAATTTTTGAAACACGACAAGAAATGACAAAATGGTGAATTTTTAAACATTTACAAAGTTTGTTTTTGGAGTTAGCATATACTGTACTGGAGTCAGTCTCACGCACCTAGAGCATTTATTAGTGGATGGATTCGTTTCAAATTCCACCCAGGTGCCTCCAATCCGTGTGCAGTACCGTGACCAGGAATTTTGGAACTACGACAGAAATTAACAAAATGGTAAATTATTGAAAAATTACTTTCATTTTTTGCCAAAACCCCGGCGGATTCATGCTTCTCG
This sequence comes from Protula sp. h YS-2021, assembly GCA_949752745.1. Lineage (NCBI taxonomy): Eukaryota > Metazoa > Annelida > Polychaeta > Sabellida > Serpulidae > Protula > Protula sp. h YS-2021. Next base: position 25,956,878 of record OX457027.1, on the reverse strand, counting down.
TTAAAATACGTTTTCTCCAACAACAGTAATCAATTTTGTACGAATGTTTTCTAGGTAGATCTCTCTTGAAAAAAACGTATTTCGCCAAAAAAAATACTTAAATAGCGGTATGAATTTTTTGTTAGTGTTTTTTCTCCATCAATTAAGACCAAACTGCTTTCAAATTTTGTGTGCATATTCCACAGATGGTCATCTCTGGAATTTTTTTCGAATTATGACGAATCGATAAACATTGGTTAAATGGCAGCATTTTAAAACTTATCATTTATCAGTTTTCCAAATGCCTCCTCTCCCACAACTTTGATCTGATTAGTTTCATTTTGCAAGAACTTCCCCAGGCTGTGAGCTCTTTCAATATATCTTTTACAGACGATTAAAAAATATGAACTGGAGCATTTAACATCTTTTAGTAAACCATTTTCTAAAACGCGTTGCGTCCCCTGGTTTGATTTGATTTCTTCTAAATTTTTAGAAAAAACATCATTCTTGAAAAATAACTTGTTCCTGGCGATCCTCTAAAAATTCGACTAATACTAATGTGAAAGTGAGCGTGTTGATACTTATATCAATGACGTAAAATCTCTATAGGCGCTGGACTGCAAAAGACAGACAGAGATGCGACTGTAAGAACTTTGAATGCACCCTTGAAGGCATTTGTAGTTGGTTCTGAGCCTCAAACTGCTGGTCGAGTAGAGGAAAAAACAAAACTTGATAAAGTAGTCGAAAGTGGTAAAATTTCTGGATCCAGCTCTGTGAGTGCCCTAAAGAAGTACGATGAAGATAGGGTGAACCAACTTACTGCCATTATCAAGCATCAACAGGAGGAAAAACGGGGAAATTTTGCGAAATTTCTATTGGAAAATATGCCATAGTTAAGTATGCATTTAAATAAAGAAAGTAACAAACATGTTGTGCGGTTAAAAACAGACAAACCTTCTGAAACATTAGACTTGTTGAACAATTGTGTTTCGCAACTCAGTATTTTGTATCTTTCTTGTTTAAGTGACGCGGATAGGGATGCACCACATACACTTTAAGTTTTTAATTCTTTCAAATTTAAAACTGTAAAAATGTCTAATGCCAACAGCACGTTGCGAATTATTTCTGAAACAAGTGCATAGAAAACAGGACTTCATTTTGCTGAATTCGTTGCTCAAAATGCGGGACAACTAATACCTGACAGTCAACTCGTTTTGACTATAGAGACAGAAAAGAAATCCAGTGCACAGTCTTCTGCTACTGCCATCGCGCATGGTAATGAAATTGTAATGAATGGGTCTCCGTTCCAAACTTTATTTTTGGATACAGTTAATTTATCCAATTTCGCCAAACCCGTTTCACCCAAAAATCCATTTTTACTGAAGAGACCAATGCCAACAAGTTTTCGATCAATTTTAGAAGAGCCTTCCTCTAAACGGCATGAAATTTAGAAAAGACCGCTGTGCAGTTCTTCCGCAAAAGTACATTGTTACAGTCCATCAGCATGTGTTAGTGAATACCAAATTCATTTCGGAACTTCAGGAGACGCACTCTATTTATTTCTAGATGTTGGAGCTTGCGTTATATCTTGATTCACAACCCACAACATCTGTGGCACTGATCGCCTCATCACCACGTTGTTGGTAAATGGGGGCATTCCAACCGACTATACCGAACAGCGACATTATCAAAATTGTCTATAGATTTTTTTTCGCAGAGGGAATCACTTCGACCAAATGTACCAAAATTTCTAAGTTAAATTTCACTTTAAATTTACATGTCATATTTTTGGCTACACTGCTAGAGGGTATAACGTAACATTAATCTTTAATAAGATCCAAACCTGCTGTCTTGCCACTAGATAATACGTAAGTACAGTTTTTACTAAGATTTCAATTAAGATTTTCGCCGTATGAAATACACGTCTCGTGTCACTGTGTAGCTACGTCTTTAAGACGTGTCAAAGGCAAAAGCTAAAAAAATCAGACATTTAGACGACGGATTGCACATCGTCATAAAATTTATTATATACAATATTTCTATTTGAAGATTAATTGTGGAAATACATTTTGCATATATTACTGTTGCTGTTAAAAACTGGCATTTTTACGAGTCAACTAACGGGAAGCCTGGTCCACGGTATCAAAATGTATATTTTGTAATATTAAGCTATTGTGTAATCCTCGAATTCATGCATGTTTATAACTTCACACGGTACGTATATAAAAACAGTGTGCTTATCTGATATTGCGGTAGAATTCATTTTTTATGCCAATGTACCTAATGTGGTAGGTGTATTGATGTTTTCAAAATTTGTCACTGCAGCCGAGAGGAACATCATTTGCACATACGGAGACTATCCTGAGATGTGCTTGGTGTTGAAATAGAATGATATCAATCGTATTATGTGGGGCGATGATGATGATTCTGTCTATCTTATTATTTTACTACAGTTTTAATACCAATACCAATTTAATTTGTTGCTTCAGTTAATTATTATAATTTGTTTTGAGCAAAAATATTTATTGAAATATTACGAACATTTATAGTCACATTTGTTTGGTCTGAGAATCGATGACTTATAATTTTATATATTTAATTATGTATGTAAATATTCCATATCAATTCATAACCTTTTTAACCAGTGCATACTTTACATGGAAATAATTAAAATGCAAAGCATACATGATGAGTGGCATTCAAAACATGCTTCTGTAACATGTCATTTTGGCTTCGAGATGTACAGAAACTATGCCTCAAGTTAAGCTCTTTTGTTTCAACAATGAATATTTGTGACTCTTGGTTATTTGCAAATAGCATCCACATGTGGATTGAGCACAGACTTGCGTTATAAAAAGCATACGTTAATAGAGACAGCTGTTTTCGCAATTGTGCTTCCTAAGCACGAATGTAGGCTGTTTTCTTTGTGATTTTAAGCCTTTATTATAAGTCTTTTAGACCAGAAACATTAGTGCCTTTTCATATAAATATTTTAGGATATTTGGTTGTATTATATATATCTGACAAACAGAACAAATTTGCCATGTGCATAAAAAATGTTCTGTATACAAAAAAGGTTTGTTTCTTAATGATAAGTACTTACATGTATATATTTTCTTTGCAAACTTGCAAGTCAAAGTAGCGCAACAGGTCTGTTTAATCTTCACTTAAGATATTCGGGAGAAACAGATATTCACTGTTTGAGATCTGTTCTCTTGGTTTGTTCAGTTGCCATGCCAAAGTACATTGGCAGTCAGATGCGATAAGTAAAAAAGAGGACTGATTTATTAAGCTTGTATTTAGGCCTTTTTATAAAGAGTCATGAAAGTCTATTAATTTTAGACACACTCATGGTGTATAGAATGCTTTTCTTTAAAAAACAACAAAATACTGTACACATATGTGTATGCATATTTATAATTTTATATCTTATTTGATGTATTGATATGAAAACTGCATTATCAAAGATACAGTTTTCATTTTTGCAAAGGAGGAGATGTTGACTTAATATTTTGGGAAATAATTTGTCAGTAATTTAGTCGTGATTGTGCAGTGGGAACGGACACACAATTCGCCAATGCTTGTATGTACGCATCCCCCACCTCGCTGCATGGTGGTGAGGTAAAGCAGTTCGCCCCCACCTTGTTTGTGGTGCCGAGGTGTGGCTGCTCTCCCCCACTTTTCGGTGTGGTGGCGATGTTGGTACACACGAATACCTTGCACTGTGGTGGCGAGGTTTTGTTAATCTCCTCCACTTTAGTGAATGGTAGAGATGTGAGTGTACGCTACCCACCTAACACTGATGGAGGGGTGTAGCTTCGCTCCCCCACGTTGCTGTGTGCTGGAAAGATGAAACTCCACGCTCCCACCATGCCGTTTGGTGGCGAGCGAATGTGTATCTCGCCCCTGCTATGGTGGTGCGTTATGCTGTGTTGGTAAGCAAAGAGCGCGTGCTTGCGTGTTCGCCCCAGCGTGCTGAAACGGTTTGTTTCCAACTCATGATTCCGACTCCCGACGTTAAACTTTAATGTGGCTGTTATTGCGCCCCCACCCATGTGAGCGAAATTGGAGAAGCAATATCACGCCACCCTGGAATGAAAATCCGGATAGGAAAAGAAAATGCTGTGAGAAAAAGGGATTGGTTCTGGTTTGGAGTTGTTGCGTTGTGGTATGTGTGTTAGTCTGGAAAAATAGCGGAGTGTAAATAACGTAGCATAGAAATTAGAAACTACTCTTGGGTTATTATTCGTCTTCTTATTCGACCAAATCACACATAAAAATATCAGAATACGATCCCAACAAATCGTTGGAGATGTTGGTTTGAAATCAATGGAAACACGGTTAAGAAGACATCAAAACTTACTCAATGAATTGGAACATTTACACAGGATACGAAATACTACATCTGAACATGATCTTCATACTTTAACTGACAATTTACCGAGCGAAAATTTAACGGATTCTAAAACTGATGAAATTCTACTTGAAGATAGTAGTGTAGACTATAATAACGTTGAAATACCATAGAGCACTTTGATGAAATTAGAGGTGCCCTAGACGAGGTAACAAGTGACATACGTAATGTTCAGGGACGTCTTCAAGGAAATCAGGCAGATTGGTTAAAACCATCTTCGTTTCACGGACTAGCCAGCGAAGATGCCAGAACATGGCTTCACAAATTCGATGGTTGTGTAACCCTCAAGTACTTAAATCCGAAACAAGGAGCACAACATTTCCGGATGAGTCTCTATGGTCCTGCATTCCAATGGGTTCAGGAAATGAACGCAAATACAACACTGGACAGTCTAAGAGCACAGTTTACACAGAAGTATGTCACAGCTAATATACTTCAATACAGACTGTGACAGAAATTTGAAGCGAGAGTCCAGCTACCAGGTGAGCGTGTTGATGCTTATATCAATGACGTAAAATCGCTAGGCGCTGGACTGCAAAAGACAGACATTGAGACCAGAAATGCGACTGTAAGAGGTTTGAATGCACCCTTGAAGGCATTTGTAGTTGGTTCTGAGCCCCAAACTGCTGATCAAGTAGAGGAAAAAACAAAACTTGATACAGTAGTCAAAAGCGCTAAAATTTCTGGATCCAGCTCTGTGAGTGCCCTAAGGAAGTACGATGAAGATAGGGTGAACCAACTTACTGCCATTATCAAGCATCAACAGGAGCAAAAACGGCGAAATTTTGCGAAATTTCTATTGGAAAATATGCCATAGTTAAGTATGCATTTAAATAAAGAAAGTAACAAATATGTTGTGCGGTTAAAAACAGACAAACCTTCTGAAACATTGGACTTGTTGAACTATTATGCTTCGCAACTCAGTGGTTTGTGTCTTCCTTGTTTAAGTGACGCGGATAGGGATGCACCACATACACTTTAAGTTTTTAATTCTTTCAAATTTAAAACTGTAAAAATGTCTAATGCTAACAGCACGTTGCGAATTATTTCTGAAACAAGTGCATAGAAAACAGGACTTCATTTTGCTGAATTCGTTGCTCAAAATGCGGGACAACTAATACCTGACAGTCAACTCGTTTTGACTATAGAGACAGAAAAGAAATCCAGTGCACAGTCTTCTGCTACTGCCATCGCGCATGGTAATGAAATTGTAATGAATGGGTCTCCGTTCCAAACTTTATGTTTGGATACAGTTAATTTGTCCAGTACAGATTTCGCCGAACCTGTTTCACCCAAAAATCCATATTTACTGAAGAGACCAATGCCAACAAGTTTTCGATTAATATTAGAAGAGCCTTCCTCTAAACGGCATGAAATTCAGAAAAGACCGCTTTGCACTTCTTCCGCAAAAGTACATTGTTACAGTCCATCAGCATGTATTAGTGAATACCAAATTCATTTCGGAACTTCAGGAAACGCACCCTATTTATTTCTCGATGTTGGAAATTGCGTTATATCTTGATTCACAACCCACAACATCTATAGCAAATGAATATATTTCAACAATCGATCCAGAAATGTAGGCTTGAGTGTTTTAACAAACTCATTCAAATGAGTAAGGATTGGAAAATTTGTGAAAAGTTCAGCTTGGCCAATGTCCTTGGACCATCATTGCTGATTTACAATACCAAACCTTGTTGGTTCCAATACTACTTACAGTTAAGATATCTTATAAATCGATGCAGAAATGTAGGCTTGAGTGTGTTAACAAACTCATTCCAGTGTGTAAGGGTTGAGAAAATTTCTGAAGTTCAGCTTGGCCAATGTCCTTGGGCCAATAGGGCTCATTTACAATACCGACCTTTATTGGTTCCAATACTTCCTATATGTAAAATATTTCAACAATCGATCCAGAAATGTAGGCTTGAGTGCATTAACATACTCATTCAACTGAGTAAGGAATGGGAAAATTTGTGAAGTTCAGCTGGGCCAATGTCCTTGGACGGATATGGCTCATTTACAATACCAACACTTGTTGGTTCTAATACCATTGATAGTTAACATATCTTGTCAATCGATGCAGAAATGTAGGCTTGAGTGTGTTAACAAACTCATTTCAGTATGTAAGGGTTGTGAAAATTTGTGAAGTTCAGCTGGGCCAATGTCCTTGGACGGACATGGCTCATTTACAATACCAACACTTGTTGGTTCTAATACCACTGATAGTTAATATATCTTGTCCATCGATACAGAAATGCAGGCTTGAGTGTGTTAACAAACTCATTCCAGTATGTAAGGGCTGTGAAAATTTCTGAAGTTAAGCTGGGCCAATGTCCTTGGGCCGACAGGGCTCATTTACAATAGCGACCTTTGTTTTGGTTCCAATACTTCCTATGTGTAAAAGATTTCAACAATCAATCCAGAAATATATGCTTGAATGGTAAACAAACTCATTCAACTGAGTGAGGATTGGGAAAATTTGTGAAGTTCAGCTGGGCCAATGTCCTTGGGCCGACATGGCTCATTCACAATACCGATCCTTGTTCGTTCGAGTACTACCCATATATACAATATCTTAACAATCGGTCGAAAAATGTAGGCTTAGTGTCTTCACAAAAAAAGATCTCGACAGACGGACAGACGGACGGACGGACAGACAGACCCGAAAACTATAGACCCCCGGCGGAGGACTAAAAACCAAACCTGCTGTGCTGCCACTACAGGTAATACGCAGGTACAGTTTTACTAAGGTTTTTCAATTAAGATTTTCGCCGTATATAATACACGTCTCATGTTACTGTGTAACTTGATCTTTTAATAAGTGTAAAAACAAAAACAAAACAAAAAACAAAAAAAAAAACAAAAAAAGCAAAAAAAAACACAAAAAAAACAGACACTTAGACGATGGATTGCACACCGTCATAAAATTTATTATAAACAATATTGTAGATTAGTTGTGGCAATACATTTTGCATATATTACTGTTGGTGTTAAAGAAACTTGTAATTTTACGAGTCAACTGCGGGAAGCCTGGTCCACGGTTTCAAAATGTATATTTTGTAATATTAAGCTATTGTGTAATCCTCGAATTCATGCATGTTTATAACTTCACACGGTACGTATATAAAAACAGCGTGCTTATCTGATATTGCGGTAGAATTCATTTTTATGCCAATGCGGATATTGCGACAGCTGTACTGAGGTTTTGAAAAGTTGTAACTGCAGCCGAGAGGAACACCATTTGTACACACAGAGACTATCCTGAGATGTGCTTGGTGTTGAAACAGAATGACATAAATTGTATTATGTGGGGCGATGATGATGATTCTATCTATCTTATTATTTTACTATAGTTTGAATACCAATTTTGTTTCTTTAATATGTTGCTTCAGTTAATTATTGTAATTTGTTTTAAGTAAAAATATTTATTGAAATATTACGAACATTTATAATCACATTTGTTTGGTCTGAGAATCGATGACTTATACTTTTATACATTTAATCATGTATGTAAATATTCCACATAAATTTATAACTTTTTTAACCAGCGCATATTTTACATGGAAATAATTAAAATACAAAGCATACATGATGAGTGTCATTCAACAGATGTTTCTGCAGCATATCATTTCGAGATGTACAGAAACCTATGCTTTTCCGCATTTCTTAAATTATTCGCCCAAAGTTAAGCTCTTTTCTTTCAACCATGAATATTTGTGACTCTTGGTTATTTGCAAATAGCATCCACATGTGGATTGAGCAGAGACTTGCGTTACAAAAAACGTACGTTAATACAGACAGGTGTTTTCGCATTTGTGCTTCCTAAGCACGAATGTAGCCTGTTTTCTACATTCGTGCTTAGACCAGAAAAATTAGTGTTTTTTCATATAAATATTTTATGATAGTTTGTTGTATTATCTATATCTGACAAACAGAACAAATTTATTATGTGTCATATTTTTTTCCGCACCAAAACCCACGTACTTTCTCAATCCCAATGTTACTCTTGCAACAATTCCGATAAGATTCTTAAAAAAGTAATTCCTATTACTGTTTTCATTTAGTCAAAGAGCTTTCAGTCATAGAGCACAGTTGTATAACAGCGCGGCTTTACATTGCATGAGAACACAATAATTACAGCGGATTCCCAAGAAATAGGTCCGAGGTGGTCAATTTGCGGGGAGCTTCCTAATAAAAGGTGTCTGGAACGGAACTGTCGGGTGTCCTATACCGGTGTAACGATTTCAGATTACCCCCAAATTTAGATTTACCTCCCGTGGGGGGGGGGGGTAACTTGAAATCGATTTCGGATCCCCCCCCCCCCCACTCCGATTTCAAATTCCCCCCTCTCAAAATTAAAAGCAGACAGAAATAAAACAAAAAAAATAAAGTTTTATGATTTTTTTTCTGCTGAACTATGAAAATGTTTACATTTATGCAATGATACGTGCTATGGTGCTATATACTACAGCTTCTAAACATTAATACTATCACCAGTCTTCACACTCTACTATGTATTCAGTCATCTAATGTTCTAAGTCAGTCCCACAAAAGGCACATGGAAGCCATCGGAGCATTGAGGATTAGTGTCACTTCTTCGATGACAGCCATGGCACTACAAGTCTGTATATACATTGACAGATGTAAATTTTAAAAAAAAATCTAGGTATGCCTGGCTGAGGTATTTGAAATCGGAGGGGGAATCTGAAATCGAAATCGATTTCAGATTCCCCGGAGGGGGGGGGGGGGGACATTTAAGGGGGGTAATCTGAAATCGGTACACCGGTAATCCAAAGAAAATTGTCTTGATATTGCTGGAGCCATGACACGTCTGAATCGCATCGCTTTACACGTCTGAATCACATCGCTTTACACGTCTGAATCAGATCGCTTTACACGCCTGAATCAGATCGCTTTACACGCCTGAATCAGATCGCTTTACACGTCTGAATCACATCGCTTTACACGTCTGAATCACATCGCTTTGCACGTCCGAATCACATCGCTTTACACGTCTGAATCACATCGCTTTACACGTCTGAATCACATCATTTTACACGCATCTTTCATTTCGCGGGGCACTCCAACAGAAGCACGATCATGTACGGATTTTATGCGGTACACTTTCTCATTATCCAAAGTGTCCAAAATCTCCTCAGGAAATGCCTCCATATATTTTCTTATTGCCGAAATAAGAGCGTGGGAGATTTGCGCATTTTTGTCAAAGTCAGTTGATTGTGATTCAAGCAACTTTTTATTCAAAAGGGAGATAAGCTGCTGTCTCACCATTGGAAACCTTGTTTTTCTGCCTTGAATCTTGAGAATAATAAAAACTCTTCCGATCACTGAAACGTTATCTGTTTGTTCCGTAATGTGTATCAAATCCATCTCATCAAGCGATGCAGCACATTTGCAGAATTTATGCAAATCAGACAAGACTTCACGCACCAGGTCAATCATCATATTACGCTGAAATTGCTTTTCCAGAACGAGATCCGAATCGAAGCGATCCACCTGCTCTATCTTCCGTAAGTAATACCGAAGAAGTTTTTTCAGTCCTTTTGTTGAAGATGTCTGAAATTCATCTGCGTCTCCGGGATGCCTAGCCATTGCTTGCAGGCACTCGGAGAAAATAATGTCCAGTTTTTCATGATACAGTCTTTGCAGGTTGACGAAAGATATCTTAGAGTCAATGTCGATAATACATTGCGCTAAATTCGTTTTTACAAAGCGTATATTGTGCAGGACGGTTGCCAAATGCTCTCGTGGGACTACAGCCATCATGTTAATACTTGGCACGAAATAATTAGGCAAAAGGCGTACCGAAAATGCGTGAATAAGTTCATCGAGAAGCGAGAGAATAATGTGTGCTAAGTTCTCGCTCTGAAATGCAGTGGCCGGGATTCTCTCACAGATCCAGAAGAAAAATGTCTTCAACCAGTAAGAAGTAAAAATCGCTGGTTCTTTGAAATAAAACTTTCTGAGAAGTTTTAAATAAACGTAGACCTGTCGCTGGCACTTAGAAAGGCTATTTGCAAGTATTTTCTCAGCATAGTTGAAAGAATATCTCCATTCGAATTCACATGTTTCAGAGCCGCGCCTGCCCACACCAGCCATATAAAACCCACTCACAATGACATGGTTGATAACTCTTTGCGGTGGCCATTTTGAGACTCGTTTTCGTACCGCCCAATCACGTGCGACGGCAGGCCATCCAGGGAAAAATAATACTGGGACCTCATCTCTGTCTCCCAGGATTGGGACCTCGATAGTCACCGCCGGGCCGTGTATTGTTATGTCCTGTTTCATCCTATGTCTGCGATCCATTCCTGGGAATACATTGCTTCCTGGGGAAGTTTCCTTGTAACTGGTTATTCTGTCTTCCTTTAGAAACATATTCGAGAAGTACTTTGTCTCCAAGGGTCGGCCTGTAAGCTTCCTAACCATTTTGAATTCGTCCGTGGGAACTAACAAACCGTACTCACTTTGCAATGAATCTGGCGGATCCTCAATTTGAAACATTTGCCCTGAGCTAAATTTGTTGTATTCGAAAGGCATTTCAAAGTAAAAAGTATTATTTGTGACGAACATTTTGTCATAGTCAGCTAGTACAAAAGTGGAACCATCGATATAATCCGGAAGTGCAAGTCCCTCTGAAGTACTTCCGGCGTAGCGGGTTTCTCGTTTTTCTTTTTCTATTTCCCCATATTGAATGCTATAATAACCATCAACTTCTATTATTTTCTTTAATGCTTGATCCCAAACAAAATCCTTAGGCACAGCATATTTAAGAAGGAGCGATACGTAATGTTTTGGTGTAGAGGTCACGTGGTCATACTGCACACGATATCCATACGTTGTTTGTGTATCAACTTTTATCATATCCATAGTATTTTAATCAATGAAATAGAGAGATGTTACCAATTTTATCAAAATATACACTGGGCTCGCTCTGTCTTGTGTCTTAAGTACCGACAACTAAATGCACTCTTGTTTTTACACATCCGCCTGTAAAGTACATACGAGGAAACATGAGTACTTGCTTGGTAGTACAGTGATGTCTCGCACACTTGTCTGTGGCCAAGGGGGGGGGGGGGGGGGGGCGGCACTTGGCATGTTATGTGTTACCACGCGTGTCAAAACAAAACGAGGAGAAAGAGGGGGGGCTGGAGTTTGGAAACAAGTCCGCGTATGGTTAATAAAGGGGATATTACTCAAAACTCACACTAATTAAGCGTTTATAGGGGTTGTTTTAAAAAGTCATTGCCACGCATGGTAACCAGTTGGTACGCGTGTGGCCCCTGCCCCCCCCCCCCCCCCGGTGTCTTTTGTGTAACCGAATCCGCAGCCTGCTTCATGCAAGGATCACTCTTTCTGCATGTTTTCAATTTCGAGCTACATTTTTACTAAAAAACCCCAAATTTAAAAATATGATACCATGGTGAAATATGGATGTGTGTATGTACTATACAACTGCAAAATAAACTCTATATAGGAGGCGTATTTATATCGCGCATGAGCACGTAAAAGTCAGCCATATTTTGATGCTTCATGAAAGGACCACCATGTCACAATGTGGTGTTTTTACGGTATCGCAGACTGAACGAAATACTAATAAACTTGTGAATAAAGAAAATAACAAAGGAGAGAGATTTTCTTTTTATTTGTGACACACAGAAAATGCACATCGCGACAATACACTTGATGACAAGGCAAGGTTCACAGTACCTCCCCGCCCCGCGGGGCGGGAGTGAGGGGCATTTTGTAGCATATACCGTACCATTCATGTCTATAAGAAAGTTAACGGGGATATTTATGGGGTGGGGCGAGGGGGGAAGCTGTTCTGTGGTGTTGATTAGGCTCAAAATGTTTCGCCAAATGTTTCGCTTGTATTTGCTTATCTGCGGTTAGGGGTGAAATTTTAACAAAATGTATATTTTTTAAACCTGGCACTCATTTTATAGAGTCACGGACACGCATAGTAACCAGGATCTATGGGAGTGACACCCCCCTCCGCCCTACCTCAACATACGAAAACACACGACAGTGCATGCCACTTGGTGACCGTAGGTTCTGACACGTCATATAAACCGGACAACTCGCTATACCGGACTGACACCCCAGATAAACCGGACAACTCGCTTTACCGGACAGACTTTTTCATTCCCTTTTTATTACACTTGGGGATTTAAAAAATCCCCTAGTGTATTGAACTTGTACGAAAATTTTAGCCGCAGTTGTGGCATGCTTTTTTTCGTTCTTTTTTTTTTTTTTTTTAGTTTGTCCGTGGAACTAGTCAGAGGCCGTTAGGGCTAGAAAGATAAAATTCGGATATGACAAACTTCAGTATGTCTAGTTGATCCTCCCGTATTTTTTTTTAGTAAATTCGCTTAGTTTTTCAATTAAAAAAAAACGACAAAACAAATTTGCGAAACAGGCGACAAGAAGCTGAGAGTAGTAGCATTACAACAGGAGAGGGGGTGGGCTGGGCGGTCCATCTCCCACTCCCCTACACAAAAAAATAATTTTAAAAAGCTGTTAAACAGGTATTAGACACGAATCTAAAAAATACCCCAATCAATAGGTTGGAACTCTCCCCCCCCCCATGAAATTCCTGTGTCCGCCCCTGTATGATTTACCTTATGCAAAATCAATTTGAAGCACCATTTTAAATTTGCGTCTTTATGTATTCAATCAGGAAAACAAGTAGCGGAAAATGAAATTAATCCAAAACGTTCCTACTTTTATTCGAGTTCAAATAACTACATTTTGCCTGATACGAATCAAAGAACATATTTAATTAACATGGATAAAATTGGGGTGCTTTTTCAAGCACTTCTAAAAAAAAACCTTGAGAAAATCCACCGCAGAAACTCCCCCCCCCTCCCCACCCCCAGTGTCCCCCCCTTTCTCTTTTGGCAACCGCAGAGAAAAGGCATACCACACAGATGTTTGCCATACCCGGAGAAAGTTTCGTGTGTAATGTCTTGTCTAAGAATGGATCTACAACCGTTTAAAACATTGTTAACACTTGACAAGCCTTCGGCTTGCAAGGGCTATATGAATTTGTGCGAGCAGCGGATTTCTTGTGTCATCTCCTCCACTGGCACTGCGGGCCCTAGGGCCACGAAACTTGGGACTTAGGTAGAACTTGATATGAACGTGTGCATGACACTTTTTATTTTTCGCCTTTGATTTCGTTTTCTTGTTTAAAACGCCGTGTGAAAAGAGTGTATTTTTGCAAGTAAATGCGGAGCATTTAACGCCAGCACAGAACACACATTTGCGTTGTTCGAGCTCTTACTGCGTAAATAGATAACACGGCGTATGCGTGATCAGTCAATAAAACCTGAAGTCAACAAAAACCAAACACTACTCGACTTATAAAACGTATTCAAGCTGTGTTGTTTGCGAAATATTATTCAAGAAATAACCCATTGAAGGAAGTATTTTTGCGTTTTAATTTTTGTCAAGTGTTTCCCTGACGAAATGAGGTTCTAGTTTAAATGATGATTATGTGGGGTTGAGAGATGAGCAACAGTTTTAGCCATTGAATGGGATCATTACTAAATAGATTAGAAAACAATGTGGCAGTTTGGATTGCATAGCGGATTAGTAATGGCTAGAGTTAATAATCAAAAGCCTCACTGGAAACTGGATATGCCAAAAGCCCCAGCATTTTTACTTTCAAGGAGCTACGGTGGGTTATTTTTTTTTTTACTAACAGGGTTGGGGGGGGGGGGGTTAAGATGGCAGATCACGTGACAGCCTGAGGGTTTAATTTTCTGAATTAATAAACATAATAATAAAAGATTAGTAAACAGATCGTTATCATCTTTTTCAAATCTGTTTGATTTGAGATGTCAAAGAATATGTTATGAGACTCCTTTGTTTTTATTTACAACAAATCCTAAAAAAATCAATCAGTTTTACTAAAGTAGCATTTACAACCTCCTTCTAAATCCATCTATGTGGTAACTTTATTTACATTTGCAAAAACTACGTTGAAAACTTCAGTATTCTTAAAATGTCTGTGTGAGCACTTAAGTCTGTCATTTCGGTTCCGGTTTTCAAACATGAACATAATATTTCCACATAGCCATATGTAAGTTCCTGTTAACGTTTTTCACCAAATGTCAATGTCTGAAACACGATCGTAACACTATCAAAAAACGAATATGTGTGAGGAGCCTAGGTGAAATCTGAATTATTTTATGTTAGTCAAGTGATTTGCAACCTTAACCCCCTTCCCCCACCCTGTCAGCAAACAAAACAAACAAACAAACAAAAAACAAATAAAATAACCCACCAGTCGTCTCGTCTTGAAAGTAAAAATGTTTGGCTTTTGACCACTGGGGCTTTTGTCACCCCTGTGCTGGGGCTTTTGTCCGGGTTTGAAAAAAAAACAAACAAACAAACAAAACAAAAAAAAAAAAAAAACAAAAAAAAATGGAACTTTTGTCCATTGGGCTTTTGTCTGGGATTCAGCCTGGCATTGATTTAAAATGACAGAAGTCTTTGTTTTCTTTGATGCAGCCTCGTAGTTGTTTGCAATGATAGAAACCCGAAGTATATTTCCCCTTCTGTGGATGCTTGCGTTCAAAGCTTAAACAATCAGGCGAATGACCGCACTTAACGGTTCAGGCCACTCGTCGCGAGGAGCACTGTCGCACGGTGCAAAAAGTTAGACCAATTGCAGTCACGCGTAGTGTCTGGATAACTTAAGCCTCCTATATAGATTTTATTCAAGTTTTCATCTCCGATTCGTTAAATTTTACGTAAATGTGCGTCTCCCTTAAAATTTTTTAAGTTTGTAAATTTGATTTTTGATCTTAAAATAAATTTTTGCCATCTAAAATTCAATTATTGATAGCAAAATATAAATTATTGAGATCTGCATTGATTTCTTGATATCTTTAATTTAATATCTTTAATTTTATCTTTAATTTAATGGCACTCTATAGAGATTGAATATTTTTTAATTCTTGACAGCAAAAAATCAAATATTTGATAGCAAAATCTCAATTTTGAGCTCAAAAATTTTCTTTTTATTGATATGAACAATCTATTTTAGATAAAATAATGTCAGAATGAGACATTTTTAAATTATATTTTGATATCTGCAAATTATTTTTTGATTTCAAAAATATGTTTTCATAGCGAAATGTCAGTCTATTTTTCATTTTTTAAGTTGGTTTTTTAAAGTTTTTTAAAAAATTTTTTAAGTTTGTAAAATTGATTTTTTTTATCTTAAAAATATATTTCTCCATCAAAAATTCATTTATTGATAGCACAACACAAATTAATGAGATCTACATTGATTTAATAATATCTTTAATTGTATTTTGATATCAAACATTAGCATCAATTGTTGAAATGGCATTCCATGATAATTTTCAATTATTGACTATGTACGAGCACATTCTGATGCAAGTTCACCCCCTGTGATGTCAGTAACACTTGAAAAGCCTTTGGCTTGCAAGGGTTATATGGATTTGTGCGAGCAGCCGTTCGTCCTTTTTTCTTCTTGACAGCTTTTCCGATTTTTTGTGTCTTCTTCTTCTCTGACACTATGGACCCTGGACCATGGAACTTGTGAAGAGCTTGATCTGAACGTGTGCATGTCACTTTTTATTTTCGTCTTCGATTTCGTTTTCTTTGTTAAAACGCCATGTGAAAAGAGTGTATTTTTGCAAGTAAATGCAGAGCATTTAACGTACATCACAGAACACACAGTTGCTCAGCTTTGTGCGAGCTCTCACTGCGTAAACAGATAACACGGCGTATGGCTGCTCATTCAATAAAACTTTAAGCCAACAAAAACCAAAACTACTCGGCTTATAAGACAATATTCAAGCTGTGTTGTTTGCAATATATTATTCAAGAAATAACCCACTGAAGGAAGTATTCTTGCGTTTAAATTTTTGCCAAGTGTTTAACATTTCGCCAGCGAAATAAGGTTCTAGTTGGTTATATGTGAAACAGTGTGAAACATCTGTGAAACTAGTCTGAATCAGTGAAATAACCCTTGGATGGGGCACTTGGCATGATATGTGTTACCATGCATATAAAAATACGCGGTTGAAGAGCTTTAAATTTTAGTGTTTGGAGAAGCCGCCCCAAAGGGTACCATTTTTGTGAAATTGTGGCAAAAATAATTGGTCAACCTCTATTTAGACCTTACTTTTAGTCGTACCAAGGGTCAAACTCCGTGAAAAAAATTGTTGGCTTGGCTCAAGATGTATGAAAGGAACCAAAATACCGGAAGTTATACAGCCGTTCAAACATGGCTCATGTCGATCAGGCTCGCACGCCTTAGAAAAGGGGCAGCACGCCAGACTACGCCAGGCAGACACCTTCGAAGAGACTCCACTTATACAGGCAAGAGATCCTTTTTCGGAGCCACTAAATCCCATTAAATCGTAGAAGTAATGCTGACGTTTTCGTCTGAAAGCTGAAATCAAACCGGGGAGGTGGAGACTGAACTCCGAAGTACAATGGGATCAGGAACCCGACGTCCTTTGCTCTCAGCACATCATCTGCAGTCGTGGACGCAGTAAGCGTCAGAGAGATCAGATTTCAGCGACAGACTCTAATTATGCACGAGCGCTGGCCTGGCAAATTCAACATTTTATTATAAGTGAGGGTTACGGAAATGGCGTACATCCTGTTTTCTACCCTGTTTTTTTTTATAACATGCACTGGCAGTCAGAGCCAGAGGGCAAGTCAGTATCAGAGACAGAGATTTGGTATACTTTGAAGCATCTGTGAAAACAAGCCTACGCATCCTGTCAGTCGTGTTGTTTCTCAGTCAGACTTCAGTGACGCGGCAGAGCTAAGATGAGAATGCCGCCTGTAGCAAGAAAAGCTGTACCAACTCTGCCACCCGCACCCCTCCCAACGGGTGTAGGAAAAAATGGCAACGGAAAAAATGGCAACGGAAATAAAAAAGGAAAAAATGGTAAATTTTGCAGGTTTCACTGAAGTTCAGTCGAAACAAAGAAATCGCCTACCTTGACTAATCAGGATCAAAGAAAGTCTAATCGAAACCACTTAATGCCACTTGATGTCAGGGTATTTGGGGTGCAAGCAAAAATGGCAAAACGTAATCCCTGTGTGCGGCACCGTTAATCCTTTGGATGCTCGGGTGCCAACGTAACACTACATCTATTTGGGGTGCATCAAGCAAAAATTATTCGCTGTGTGTACAATGCGGTTATAATCTTTCGGATGCTCGGGTGTCAACGTAACAAAACATTTATTTGGGCTGCCTTAGGCAAAACTTGAACCCTGTGTATACAGTATTGCTAATCCTATGAATGTTCGGGTGCCGTCACAACAATACATTTATTAGGGGCGTTGTCTAGAATGAGCAACATGCTCGTGATATTACGCTTAAGAATAAATTTGACAATTGTGATAAAATTTTTATTTTGTTATTTTGCCATTTTTTCCGTTTTTTCACTTTGCCATATTTTCCGTTGCCATTATTTCCACTTGCCATGTTTTCCGTTGCCATTTTTCGTACACCCGTTGTAACATCGTTATCCAAAATGGATGCGTCCCAACACATAAAGAAGGCGGTGCAGAGGTTATGTGTGGGGGGGGGGGCATTAAATGTATCAGGCGCATCGTACACTTAAAGGAGTCAGGAACGGTTTCAGGGGGGGCATGGGTGGCCCGACCACCGCTCGTCTGGGAAAAATCGAAAGATGTCGGGGCTACGGATCGACTTTCTGTAGTTGTCGTCCGCCGATACGCTTTTGTGGGCTGCAGTTTCGGTTAGTGAAGCAAGCAGCAAAATAGGGCATTGTAGGGCCAGCCTGACTCAGGAAGCCGAACTGAAACGCGAGTGGTGAAGCCAACAGACGCAACACGCTCAGATACGTTTGTGGTGTGGACGCCCCAAACTCAAATGCATATGGAACGTCACAGGCAGGTTTGGCAGTCCAGTTCAACCTGCAATTGTTTCAAGGAACATGGTCAGACGAGTTGCAAGGCACGCACATCAATTTGTTAGAAATGCAGGCCGAGAAACATGCCCTAGCCCCGCTGCGCAGCAATCAGATCGTCTTGTGCTTAACAGACAACTCGACCACAGTAAGCTGCACAGGCAGACAACTCGACCACAGTGCGCAACATACGTAGACAACTCGCCTATAGTGAGCTACATACGCAGACAAGGAGGCATATACTCCCGGGAATTAATGAAGGTGAAGGAGGAGTGGCTCTTGGCACAGTCGCGGGGCATAACGTCGCTCCCACATCACCTCCCGGCAACTCAACGAGCTCTCAGGCATGGTGTAAAGACAAGGGGACGTTTTATCGGTGAAGTGGACGGTATTCCACAAGATTTTCCTTTGGATTCATGTGTGGGTCATCCAACAGTAGATCTGTTTGAGACACGGCTGAACACCGCACGCCATAAAAAGCGACGCGCGCAGCTGCCCGTGGCCATTGGCCATCAGTGATTTGAGACCTCTGACTAGAGCGCATGAATAGGAGCCTGAAATACCGCATGGTGTTGATGGCACCCGACAACCTGTGATAATCGCAACTAAAACGGTACGCATTCGGCTGTGGACGGGAAACCTGTATCAGCCAACTGGAACCACCACCATGCACAGTCAAACATCCCCCACCCAACCCTCCCCCCTCCGGCGTGACAGCTAAAAAGGAAGGGATTCTCGGTGTAGCTGTTGAGCGAATGCAAAACACCCAAGCATGATCTAACCGACAATGACTACAGCGCCGCTTATAGTCGATTTGGTAATACACTTTTTGAAGTACGCAAGATAGGCGTCTGCATTATCGAATGCTGCAGAGCGGTCTAGGCAGCAACTCTACGCAATGCTTCGGGGGTACGACATACGACACAGGGCAGGATGAGTGCGCCACCAGTTTGATACGTACTTTTAATATTCATAGACTCTCACCGGTGATACACATACTAGAATGGGATCTCAAAATAGTGCTGTATTACTTTCAAAGTACCGAGTTCCAATGCACGGACAATGTCAAGTTGAGGGAACTGCATTTAAATTTGCTTTCCATATTGAAATGTAATGGAGGGATATATTAATGAGCTTGTCGGTCTGTCGGTCAGTTGTATGTATTCGAAACTATAGGTCTGATTCCTTTGAAATTTTACACACGTATAGAACACAGAAGGCATGCAAAACCTTTTTTTTGTTCGTGCTAATTGTAATTACAAATTAAGGTGAAGAAACGTCAATTTGTTGAAATCAGTTTCGGAACAGAACAACAAAACCCTATAGCTTAAGACAAAGGGATTCCCAACAATAGCAGGGTCCTTGAGGTCAACACACGAATCTCCTAAAACATAGTCGTTGTTTTTTTAAATATGGCTGAGTGTATAAGACAGTAACGCTACAGTCGTAAGCCACACAACGCAATAACCGATTATACACAAATTAACAACCAACAGATTCCTGTAGACCATTGATTAAAATCAAATAATTTATGCACAAAAATTCCCCAGGTGATTTTTTAGATCTCCTATTTATAATACAGCCACTACACTGAAATAAATTTTGTGTTTTGCTAAAGTAACACAGAAGAAAACTAAACGGTTTTCAGTATCGATTCTAAACCTTCAAAATTCAGAATTAACCATGACCTAGGAAGACAAGGTCAGCAAGGTACGTCGTACGTAACGTCTCTTAGGCCCAAAGCGTCGAAAATAAGCTCAGCATCGCTCTACATCTAACCGCTTTCGAGATAATGGTCAGTTTCTAGTTTTTGACCATTAAAGCGTCGAAAATAAGCTCAGCATCGCTCTACATCTAACCGCTTTAGAGATAATGGTCAGTTTCTAGTTTTTGACCTTGATCATGACCCGGGAGGTCAAAATCACTGAGGTACGTCTTACAGAACGTCTTTTATTTCCAAAGAGTCGAAAATAAACCCGAAATCGCTCTATCTGTTTTCGAGATAATGGCCAACTTTCGGATTTTAGCGTCGACCATGTCCGAGGAGGTCAAGGTCATCGAGCTACCTCTCACACATCGTCTTTCAGACGCAAAGGGTCGAAAAAAGGCTAAGAATAGCTCTATTTCTAACCATTTTCGAGATAATGGTCAGTCGTTCTCTGAGGTCAAGGTAAAAAAAATGCGGATTTCACGACGTCTCATTATCATATCTGTGAGTCAAGTTTCATCTTCCTACTTCAAATAGCGTAAGCTAAAAACATTAAAAAAGGACAATATATATATACATATACAGTATGTATATATGTATATATAGGCTGCAGTCAAACGCACACACATGTTAGAATCGATCTCACTGAGGACAGTCGGGCGATCAATATTACTAAATTGGCAAATATAACTTAATTGCCAAATCAAAGTGTTTGCCTGCCTCGCAATGGGCCTTCAATAGCAAAATTTCATTGTCCATTTTTACATATAAACTGTTAATGAATTTCTAAAACCAAATTGAACTGGACCAACGAGACATGCTACATTATGCCTCTGCCAAATTTGGTTATCCTAGCCCTAGGCGTCTCAGAGAAGAGTGCGTGGCAATGTTTTGGAGAAAAAAAGGAATCATGCCGACACACTTCACCGAATCGTACGTATTCAATAAACCAGGGGATTGAAAATCCGAAAGTGCAACTATGCTGTAACAAAAGTCTGAATGTACTTGAGGGCGTTGAAAAATCAAATCAGGCCAAGGTACAATTTCTTGGGACTTGTTTGCTTGTTTTTGAAAAGGCCATAAAATTGGGTCTCGTTAACAAATTCGAAAATCAAGATGGAGCTCGTATGTAAGTACAGCAGCACCCACAACAACAACAACACCCATAACAACAACACCCATAACAACAACACCCATAACAACAACACCTACATCATCAACATCAACACCACCACCACCACACCAACAACGACCACATCAACAATAACAACATCATCATCAACAACACCCAAGTACATCAACAACAACAGCGCCACCACCAATAACATCACCAGCATGAACAAGAGCAACGACAATTTAAACAAACTGCTTTTGCGTGGGTGTTTGTGCATGTATGGTTGGGGTGGGGGTTGGGCGAGGGTTACGGGGAGGGACAGAAAGGCCTTGCAACAATGCTACATATTCCCCCTCACTAGTCAAATACATTTAACAGAACTATGGGCCTTTTTCGTAGAATAAACAAAGTGGACTTTCAACTGAATTATCCTCGCGTTCAAGCAGTAGGCGCCTTTATCCACACACGCTAATTATCACTTAGCATTCCAACTTAAGCCTTAATATATGTAGTTAGATGCCAGTTTTTTTTTCAATTCACATACATGTGTTTTGCGTGATAAAAATTTGATGCAACAAAAGCGAAGTGTAAAGTGATACAGACAACGAAAACACGTGTTTCAATGGATTAATTCACTTCAGTTAAGGGGTTTGTGTTGAAAGGTCACATTTCGCACGGTCTTTTCACTGTAATCACCAAAGTTTTAAGACAGGCCAGAAAATTACGCACTGAACTAGCTGTGAGGCAAGACCTCCAGGTTAAAACTTTTATTGTTCATCAAGTTTTAAGTAGTTTTGAGGTGTTTTTTTTTATCTGGCAGAAAATACGAAAAACTGCAAAATTAATTTACCTTCATGCACTAAATGTTACTCAATCAACTTGTGGATAATCTGGACTCAGGCGTATCTAACGCACTAAATCTCGCTTAAAACAAACCTGTTTACTGAGAAAGTTTCTCCTCGCCTCTTGGTCTTTGATTGAAAATGATGTTTAAAAATGGATATTTTTGGGGCGCATGACTATGTGGTCTCCAGGGACAAAGACCTCAGCTGATTAGGTAAGCATGGCTCGGGAGCGTTTTTAGGGTGTCTTGAGGGGTGATTATGAGAAGTTTTATAAATTTATGTAATTAAATAGTTTTTTAACAAACCATCAAGATTTTTGCCTTTCAGAATCACATCACAAAACATACAAAGTAATGAAAACAGTAACAAGCCAGTCATAGAAAACATAACCTAGCTCATGACTTGATGTCTGAGCAACATGCAAATGGTTTAAAGGTATCGTTTCCGCGACATATCAACATAGTCGTGCTTAATTTCATTCCGGAAATCAAGCTCTTGTGAAGTTCAAAATCGCTCAAGCAACTCAACTTTTAGATCGAAAAAAAAAACAACAAACTCCTTTTTTTGAAAGCGTATACCCTCAGCCGGGATTTGATTTCACCCCTTAATGAGTTAAGGGCAAGTGTGATGAAGTAAATCAATCAAACACACAAGAAGTCGAAACACCCGCCGACTAGGGTTATTCGTACATGAAATAATAAAACTGCGTTTTTCTTTTGTTTTTGTTTTTTGTTTTTTTTTTTGCTTGTTTTTTGTTAATTTTTTTGTTGTTTTTTCCTCGTTTGCAAACAATATATATTTAATCTATATTCTTTAGTTTTGCTGTAGCATTCCAACACTAAAGAATTTAACTGAACAATTAAAAAAAACCACACACATAGAGTTCAAAGTCAAAATGGAAAGTCAGCGGGCGTAAACTATGGCAAGCAATGATAAAAGTGGAAAAAGCCCCTCCCCAACCCTCCCCAAAAATCAAATATCTATCCAACAACAAGGACAATAACAACAACAACAACAACAACAAAACAGAGCTACAATAAAACATGTACCCTCTCCTCCGCCATTGTATGTAAATATACAATATAATTTAAAATAACCATTTAAAAAGTAGGTTATTTCTCATGGGCCTTTCATGGTGCACAATGCGTTTTTTTTTTTCAAGGATTTTTTAAATTGCATAATTTTAATATATAAATAACGTTGATTTTTAACAAGGGGACTTCCCTTTGTGGCGTTCGTGAAATGTCACCTTAGATTTTTATTTATAAAATAAACAACTCTTTGTGACTTTCAAAGATGATCTTTTAGACATATCCGGTTAACGTCATGTCAAAGATCCAGTGTCTATTCGACGTCACAAAGTCTAAAGTCTAACCTTTCTAAAATTGTGGTTCGTTATATTTTGTGGTGACATGATATCGGAACTTATTAAGTAAAACCTGGTCAATCCGAACCGCGTTGGGACTGTCAAACTTTAGCCGGATAAGCAAGTTATTCAGTTACTCACTTTATGCAATAATATCCTGATTTGCTCACCAAATGATATATTGTTGGGAGAGCGAACAATCTGCCCCTCTAATGTCCCCGTGATGTTCCACTCCATTAATTTTGCACGGGAGGGTGGGGGGGAGGGAATAGCCATAGCCTTTCACTTCTTTCAGTATTCTATGCTATTATCATTTAGTCAGTCTTTGTCTGATGACGACGAGATGCCAGATAGACACAACAATATTAAAAAGAATAAAAAGAAAAAAAACGTTAACAAGTACACAACTTTTCTTGTTGTAAAACAGCCGTATATATATTTACCATATTGTGAACATTTAGGGATCAAAAGCATATAACAACAGGGTTGTACTTTATGGCAAATCGGACGCCAAGCTAGCACTCGCATAAAATAAGTCCGGTGTAGTGAAACGTTTTGACCCACAAACAAATGGACCCCCCGGTCGATTTGTTTTAAAACAAACAGACCCCCCGGTCGATTTGTTTTGGCAAAGCCCGCCATAACAAACAGACCTCCCCTATAATAAAATGACCCCCTCCAAATAATCATGTTTAAATATAAAATGGAAATAAAAAAGGTGCATATGCTTTTTAAATACTATTTTAAGCATTTTCTACCTCTTGATACAGAAAATTATTATTTTGAGCTTTTGAAATGCCATTATTGAGCTTGGACAGATTTTTTGGTGACTGTATGTTAGTGGTGTTGGAAGTGTTTTCGTGTTTGAAAATGTAGATGTTAGTTACTACGTAAATTGTTATTCATGGATATAGTTTTTATTTCAATTAAAGAAACTAGTAAGGTGGTCATATGTGGAAAGAAATAAAAAAATCAACAAAAAAAAATAAGAGGGTTAAAACATTTCAGGGGTGGGTCTGTTTGTTTTAAAACAAATCGACCGGGAGGTCGATTTATTTTGGGGGTCAAAACGTTTCCTTACACCGGTCGAAGATGTAAAATGAAAGGCCAGGTCCACCTCCATTCCAATTTCTTTCATGACGTATATAGCTACAACGTAACGAGAAAGATACGATAAGAATGAAACGGATTATGGACAAAGCAACCCTGGAAAAAGGGCCCCGGATATAATGCCCCCTACGCCCCCCCCCGGGATAAAAATTCCATATGAAAGACTTAAATAAGGGCACTGGGAGGATCTAGGATGGGGTTCAAATATTGGAAGAAAATTCGTTATTCCAACTTCAATGTGCATGTAATGACAGTTTGAGGTTTTGAAACTCCATATCGAATTCGCAAGATTGCTTCCTTCCCCATTGTCTTTTTATCGTGTCACTCTAGCCCGACAACGTAACCAGCAGCAAGGTAGAAGGATAAAATTTGGAAAATACTTAATTTAACATTATCTCATCCTTTTGTTCCATTTTTTACTGAAATTTTCAAGGTGAAAATGAACAAAAAATCAGTACCAGTATCAGTATTAGTATCAGTATTAGATTCAGTATTAGTATCAACTTATCACAGCATGATATTTAAATATTTTTATACACGATCAGATCGTTAATTGCGCTCATTCTTACAGCTTACATCTCGCCGCAGAGTGTATATAAATTGAAAGCAGTTACGAGCTTGTGGGTCAGACGTGCACATAAAGCACAGAATCCTGGACATTGGAGCAAGGGTATTCGAATCTTATTCAAATATTATCCAAACAAAGATTTATTTCAAAGTTGTGGTATGATGTCAGTGTTTATTTTCGTGTTTTTTTGTGTTTTTTGTTTTTATTTGGTTTTGGTTTATCAGTTGGTGAGTAGTTGCGACATCGGAGACCATGTGACACAGTGCTGTTGGGTTACTTCGCAGTCGAGGCACAGCACACTCCAATCCTCCTTTACAATTATTCACACAAAAAGCTACCAGAACAAGAACCTACTGCACTTTCGAGTGGCCTTTTTAAACTTCAAAGCGTGCTTTCTTTTCATTTTTTTATTTCCATTAAACAGACACGCCAATTTTGAAAGTAACATTTTTTAGGGTTCATAACCTTTCGAAATAAAAAAGAAAATGGCTTTGCTCCTTACTTTATGAAATAGTATTCCTTCCCTATTTGCCCCTTTCCCCATCTCCCAATCCGAGACTCACGCCACATGTATCGGGTTTAATTTATTTTTAAACTAAGACCTGATAACATTTTTTTTTATCTGAAAATTTCCACTTTATTCAAAAGAATATACGTGAACCCGTATGTAACACGTAGTGGATAATTTATATGCATATTTCTGTGCATTAAATTTAACCAGTTAGATTTTGTTTCTGTGTCCATCAACAAAGTGGTTCGCTATACTCAGCATATCTGTCGTGTGCATCCAGTGCGCGTCATGATTGCGCATCAGTGTGGCCAGTGAATGGATGGGACTTCAATGTAAAGACTTCAATAGCCAGTGCAACACTGGTGCCACTAGTTTAAAATATACCGTATTCATTTCCTGTTTTGACTACGACGTGAAAAACAGGCGAGAAGAAAAACAATGGACACATCGTCACAACATGTACTACATATGTGCAAAATTTGGCGGTCCGGGACCGGTATGTTCATAGAAGGAGCACAGGAGCACAGATGACTGACTCTTTCAGGGGGGGGGGGGGGGGGAGAAGATGGGAACTTGGTATGAAGTGTATTACCATGCATGAGCAAAATAATGTAGAGAAAGGGGTTATTTTTGAGACCAGACGCGGTCGGCCCGGAGTACCAATTTCGTTTTAAAAGGGGGTAATTTTGTCTCAACACTCTGCGTCTCCCACAAAGAAGGTGTGGGGGATATTTAAGAATTTCATTCCGCGTTTGGTTAAAAAAGGGGAGTTTTTTTTTCAAAATTGGTACTCCGCGTTTAGGGGTCATTTTAAAAAGTCGTGGACAAGAATGGTAACCAGTTGATATGAGTTCCCCCCTCCCCCTCCCCTTCCCCCCCTCCCCGAGACGCCTGTCAGTAAAAAGTGCGAAAGTAACGCCCGCACAATTTCAATAGACGCTTTAGAAGTCATTGACATGCAAAGCGTTAAAAAGTTGTTTCATCGTGCGTAATGATGCAAAGGTGTTTACATTAGCAGTGTAATGTTGCACCCAAATATGAGTAAAATAAGGTCTGACCTTCTTGTACTTCAGCGAAAGCCAGTTTGCTAAAATCTAGGGCAGATTACTCCGCCTGCCAGAACTATAGTGGCATTTTGGCGGTCAGTTATTTTTGGAGTAGATATTACAATTCGTTTATTTATACAAAAAGGTTATTCTGATTTGCCGCATTGTTCCAAACGAAAGGTACACAAATATCAAAGTCATAAATACAGTTGTTTTCACTGTGATAAATGCTTGGTGTATTAACTATTCATGTACCCCCAAGTGCTTTGCGTTTTGAGATATTTTTGACCTTTTCGACCGTGCAAAACGGAGAAAAACGGGCATAATATTGGTAGAGATTTACAGTACAGCTATTACAATACCCTTGTGGATTTTTACGTGCCTTCAGACGTTATATACCAGCCTTGACTATCGAATAAATGATGAGCAATTGAGTCAGGATGGTGTCTGATTAGGCAAACACCTCACATACATACACATATGGCACGAAAAGGGCACAGAGGGGAAAAATTGAGTAGCTTTCAAGGAGGTAAAATTCATGAGTTGCAAAGAGAATGCGATGTTTTTTTTAGAGAAACTTGATGAAATGGATTTTTCGCATCTGGGTCCCTGAGTCAACCCCTCCCCCCAAACTCAAACCCACTGGAGTGTTGTTATAACAGGAAGAAAATTAGGCTTGGTTTCCATAAAAATGTGAAGTAAATTAAACAAGCTGACGATTTTTCCATATTTCTGCCTAATAAAATGTGACCCCTTCAAGGATGACATTTTGTTTCTTGAAAAAAATTATTTATCCGGTATAGGCTAAAATTCAAATTTTGTATTTTTTTCTTCTTCCAAGTATGGGTTAATCCTATAAATATATATTTTACTTTTATAAAAATTTGTTTTTACGAAATAACAGTTATGTCATCATCCAACAACTTAATGCTATAATTGCATCTTTCAACTTTATTTATAACCCGTGGTAACCAAATTAAACCAAACAGTTTTATTTTTTACTATTAGTGGTTTATATTTTATTCTGACGATATATAGTAACGACATGTTCATCGAATAGTTGCAACACGTACATTTAATTTGTGGTCAACATGTGAGTAACATATGGTTACCGCATTTAAAGGTAGATGTTTACCATACGATAACCATAACTGTCGTGGTACCCATACAGTTAGCATATCATTAGATTATGTAAGACATATATTTAAAAATGTATAAAATGTATAAATATTATTTTTCAATAAAACCTCAGGCCCGCACATCCTCCATAAATAAGAAAACTCGCTATACCGGACAGATTTTTCATTCCCTTTTTATTTTCCGTTCATTTCCACAATGGAGAAAATAAACAGGACACCTCACTATTCCGAACAGCGAACACCAAATGCAAGCTTTGCTTATAAAAGTCCTAATATAATAGACCTTTTAGATATGACCCTGGTATTTGTGTATGTGTATGCACTGTTTGTTGTTGTTTTAGCGAGAGTAGTTGCATGCATCGTATAACACCATTGTTTTAGGATATTAGCATGCAGTTTAGAGTGACAAGGCAGCCCTTTTGGTACCTCTATTGCAGGCAAATGCACACAGTTTATAATTTATATGGGGCCTAATGATTTTAAGGCATCTGAAGTATAGTTTGAATAACTTCAGATGTCAGTCGTTATGTGATGAGGGAGAACGCGTGATCTCGATTTCGTCAAAAACTAGACAGAAATATTACAAACCATGACTGATGTATAACGAAACAAAGGCCATATTTATTACCATGGGTGGAACGGAGTTCCTTTTTAGGGCACTTCTAAACAAATCGCTGAGAAAATTCCCCTTGAAGCACTCCCTCCCCCTACCTGTGCAACCGGGAAGAAAGGCATCACACCCAGGTGTTTGCTATACCTTAATATCCTTTTAGGAATGAATCCGTGATGGTCAGAAACATTTTATGTAACTGATGACAGGGAAATTGTGGAGCGTGAGTGGTTCAACAGAATCCACGACATTTCATCCGACGACATTTGCATTCCAGCATTTGGGTTCTGATCGACGTTCTGAAGAAGGAAGAGTGTTCTGTCCGTACTTTGATTTGATTGGTAAGCGAGTTCGTCGGGGGTCACGTGCTCTACAAAATCACCTTCACATTCTCCGCACAGATCGTGCCTCTGGTCGTAAAACGGTAGCTGAGTTCCTGCGAGGTGTCGGTTTCAACATTAGGTGGAAGCCATTATTGAATCGAGAGAGTAACGACGACTGAGTAATCTGTTACAAACTGGTCAAATGTGCTCTGATCAGTTACAGAACGCTAAAACGTTTTGGTGTGGATGCAAGTACATTACGTCCATTTGTGTACTTTGGTTGCTTCCTCTGGACACCAGTTAAAATATCTAGTGTGTAGTTATATTTGATATGATGTGTGAAGTAAATGACCTGTTTAATACGTTAAATTGGTCAACTAAGAAGAGATGTTTATTTTGAAATATTACCGAAACATCGGTAATATTACAAACAACAAATAAATGAAGCAATCTCACATTCAGTTTCAAATCTAACCTGAAAAAAAATTCGGATGAAATATCGTATACTTTGTCATTCATTTTCGGATGAAATGTTGAGGGCATGAAATGTCAGGAATCCGATATTAGGAGCCTTAGCCATTGTTTGGGGTTTTGGCTGAGTTGGTCGGAAAATAGCGTAGCCCTTCGAATGATGATGATGAGCCAAAAATTCTCGCAGGTGTCTAACAAGCTGAGTGAATTTTATCTGTAGTATCCCATTAAACAACGAACTGCATCTTAATTCGTAAATATTCTTTAAAAGAAGTCAAACGAGTTTTGTCAATGTTCATTGTAAATATACAAAACCGGCATGAGGATCCTGATTATTTTATTAATCTCGGAAACATTATTTTAGCAACATAAACCTTTTTTTTAAGGGTCTGAAGTTTGCCAGCAGCAATTTGTGGTGCATTTTCTTTTTCACGGATGGCCAGATCATAAAATGATCATCATGGACCATTTCTGGTAAATGCAGCAGGTATGAAGAAGACCGCCGTAGCACGGTGCGATAACAATACACACATGTGTGTAGCAATAACAATAAACACGTGTGTAACAATAACAATACACACGTGTGTAACTATTACGTCTGCAACAATAACAATACACACGTGTGTAACAATAGCAATACACACGTCTGTAACAATAACAACACGCGCGTATACACGTGTGTAACAGATTATAAATTGCATGAGTGACAAAAAATCACAACCAGTTATACGTCATTGCAGGTTGGATATTGGAACCTAAAAGGCGCTTGAATAATTATAACATACGCACGTGAAATGTGACACTTGACATTGTAGTGCTACAGTCACACACGGCCGGATTTCGAACCGGTTCCATACGGAATTAAAACCGTATCAACCCGGTTTCACCCGTACATACCCGCATTTTTTTGTAACCCGTGTCAATTCCTGGTGGATTCTGGGGGCTACGATACGTTGGAGAAAAAATTTTGGTCGTGTTCAAAATTTTTGCACGGATTTCAGTTCCGTATTGATATCCGTATTGACCCGTTTCGACTCACAGCGACCCCTACCGACCCGTACTTGCCCTTTTCATATCCCCGTGGCCAACTTTTAAATCTGCTTACAAAAACTGCATCTAACCGTTTCTACCCTGCCGGTATGTAAATTGCCCTCCATTCCGGGACTAATCCGGCTGATTTGCACCTGGATCAAATCCGGTTCGTGACCCGGCCGTGTATAACTGTAGCATAAAGATTGTTGAGTTTCCTTTGCCGTGCATAATACTGCATACGTACTGAAATCTATCTAAGAACGAAAAGAAGCATACGACATCACTTTGATATTGCCGAAAATGATACAGACCAATCCAAATACTTGAATTTCTTCCCCAAAATAAAAAAAAAAACCACGCAAACAATTTTCTTGGATTAGTATACATTTGTGGTCCAACATGCGACTCTCGGAGTAGTATATGTTAAAATCAGAGGCTCGTTTGTGCGGTCGTTAAAAGCTCGGCCGATTAAGCTTAGCCGCCCAATTTCTGTGTCTTGTAAGGCCTCCATGGACCATAGAAATATATTTAAAAAATCCAGATCTTCTCATATCTTTCATTACCATATGCACAGTACTGTTTTCGGGAAACCAAAAATAGATTATATCTCTGTCCAAGACTCTTAACTTTTTCATGAATGTACATTTAGACAGAAAATAATAATTGAGCATTAAAAAAAGGATTGCGGAAAACAAGGAGCTTTTGAAAACTTATCTGACCTCCTTGCTTGAGAAAAAAACTCACAGCGTTTTCTGGAGCAGGGGTAATTTCTAGAACTGAACACCTGGTGTGTTTCTTCACATACATTATGGATCAAAGATGTTCACCTGATGTAGTGTATTACTTCATTACACATTAGTAATTGCTGGTGTAATGGTGGTTATTTAGTGGATGCTATTTTGGTAACACATAAAGCAGATATGTAGTGTGGAACGGGACATACACAGCACTAACGCAAGCACCTTGGGCGAGACTGAATCTTTTTAGCATTAACATAAAACCGGTTGTGAATGATATTATTTTAAAATCGATTTTGTGTTACTGGACGGCTCCTACATTTCACCTTTCTCCATTTTCTTATCATCTTTTTGCAAATCCAAAAGTAACTTCATGACATTTTTAAAACACGATTCCTCCACCCTGTCCGATGGGGTATTTAACAGCGAAGCGAAGAGAAGTGATGTTTTGGTTTGGAGTAGTAATTTTTTTTGAAAACGGAACTTTTGTATTCTAATTCAGGCCTCTGAGCTTCCACACAGAAGAGGATTGTTGTGGAATTGTACCTAAAAATTATTGGATAATTTTAATAACCTCTGAAGAATAGCATTTCTTCAAATCTTCTTGTAGGAGGGGTGGGGAGATTCAAAATTGTCAATAACTTTGCCGATGAATAAAAGGATCCGTGAAAAAAATTGAAAAACTGTTTGAATATAATTTTCACCGCAGTGTCTCCATCTAGAAACTAGACCGAAATTCGCACAGCGAATTAGACTCCACTTTGAATGATAACTTAAAACGGAACGTAGATGATATTGCTATTTGTTAACAATTTTTACATGTCTGAATGTAGAATATCCTCCTAAATACTACCAACTATACCGGTAAAGTCAAGGTAAAAAATGTTTATCAGGTGTACTACTTCAGATGGCCTCTATTCATGTGCCAAGTTTGGCTGGTCTAGCTTCAGCGGTCTTGGAGGAGATGTCTGGAAACTGATTGCTCTATCTCTTACCGTTTTCGAGATAAGGGCCAACTTCCGGTTTGGGGCTCGAAAGTGACCTGGAGGTCAAGGACACCGGAAGTTTTACCTTACGTATCGTCGTATAGGGGGTGAAGGTCGAAAATAAGGTCAAAATTGCCTTATCTCTTACCGTTTTCGAGATAACTCATTGTTTTTCTTAAATAACGTTTTTCGCGATTTCAAGGTCATGGTCAAGGTCAAGGTCAAAAATTTTTATCAGGTGCTTCAGATCACATTGCCCTTTATATATGTGCCAAGTTTGGCTGTTCTAGCTTCAACGGCCTTGCAGTAATTGCTTGAAAACCTTTTGACATTTTTCGCGATTTGACCTTGACCGATTCGGCGGAAGAAGACAAAAATTTTTACAAAAGCGAGAAAAAAAATAGGTGAAGAATTCGAGGCAATCCATCACCATTTGGCATTTTCAATGCCAAGTGGGAATTATCAGCAAAATTAAACCGTATAAAACTCAAAGACTGCATTCAATGCTTGTGAAACAACACGCAGCAGTATGTATGTATGTCCCTCTCCAGAGAGTAGCACCTGCTGGCCAGCTAAATTTACAACCAACCGAAGTAGCTCTTTTTCACAATACAGGCCTGTTACAAGTAGAAGGATTTGGATTACAGTTGCTTTTCTATAAGGCTACCATAATTACTTCAGTTACTATTGTTGTATGGTTAATACTTCACGTTACGGATCACATACAATTATTGATATGTGGAGGAGTCCCACTTAAAATACTTTTTTTGGAACATCTGACCATAAAATAGGAAGAGGATTTTCTGTGTTTGAATTTCTGAAAATAAATAGGCAAAATTTTTATGGAAACACATGCTATGGAGAAGGACTTGACAAGCTTGACGCGATCAGTTGGGGGCATTGGGAAGGTATGGCTTGATCCGTGTACAAGAACGCGCGGGTACTCAGTTATCAAAATAGCACCTAGTTTAGGGGAAGAACACAAATTGACTGGGTCTACGAAAATTGAATTCAAACAGAAACTACATATTGGTTGTATATGGGACGAATTTTTATGAAAACAATTATATATTACGGCTCTGCAAAATGTGTTCCCCCAACTCTAGCCATCTGATTAGTTAGCCGGATAAGTTTGGCATGGTAGAAAACACATAAATTAATCAACAATAATAAACAATAATAAACAATCAACTATTGGGATTGAGTACCTGGAACATTTCGAATGAGACCACAAAGCATCACATTTTAACATGTAAAACCACTTTTGACAGTAAAATAAACAAAGACTAATAACTAAAATTGAGATATGTAAAAGACACCCGAACTTATTACCAGGCGATTTACAGCTCAATGAAACCAAAACGCTTTTTATTGAATTTGAAATAAATAAATTTATTTATTTGAAATAAATTTACAAATAAGCACTTTCACACACCCAGAAAGAATTTTATTTTGAAAGAATACTAATGACTTTGGAGAAGACAAATCACGTGGGTGTGAAGATCTGGGCACGGAATTTTAACAGGTCATTTAAGAACAAATTGAGCCTAAGCGTTTTGATATTCACATCTGAAACAGAAAAATTTCTTGAGCTTGAGGGCGAATTGGTTCAAGTTATGTCATGAGATGCGGCAAAGCTGACCACTACGAAATCTTTGCTGAATGATATGCGCAGATAAAATTGGGATCATGATCTGCGATTAAGATGAGATTTGCTATTAAAATATAAACAATAAAACTTACAACACTGTATAATATGCAAATGACTGCACGCGTCTTGTTAAAAATAATGCCATTAATGTACACATTAATTGAACCTATACGGATGAAGAAAAGAGAAAGATATTGAAATTGTAAAGAATTGTGTCCTAATCTTTTAAAATTTATATGGTGTGCACATGACAAGAAACAGACTGAAGAAAAGGAGAAGAAAACTGAATTTTGATGACAAAGTAGCTGCTGCCAGTTCAAACACTGAAATGTATGTTCTTATTACTGGAGGTTTGCAGGCTGTCAGTAGGAAACCGCTATCTGGTTGTAAAAGCTTCGTTCCTTTTGTTTAATTAAGACTTGAGACTTGACACTTACAAAGAGTATATTGAAATTATACGGGGCCGATGTTTCAAACCTTTTTTCTATACTGGTACATCATTTTCTTTATTACTCTTCAGGCCACACTGGCTCTAGGATCACTATTTTTCGCACATATGTAGTACTTGATCTGAAGTTGTGTATCTCGCCTTTTGTTTTATTTTCACGATCAAACTGAAAAGCAAAAAAACTTATTTTTCATCAACAAATACAACGTAAAAGGACTGCAGGAGGATTTGCACAAGTCTCCCGAATCTGCCACCAGCCACATTGTGGAAGGTCTGTGTTGGTTTTTTAAGCACAGCGCGTGGATGCAAAATTTTACCTGGTAATTTTAAGTACAATGAACGTTCGTACAAATAATTAACTTCAGTTATACACTATTCTTGGTGATCGTGGGGGTGGGGGCGGAGCAGTGGGAGGGACGTCGTTTCGTAGAGGAAGTAGCAAAGCTATGTTCGTTTAGAAAGGTTTCGAATTGGCAAAATGTCCTAGAAAGGCTGCGGAATCCAAAAACATTTTCTTTTCTGTAAAGAGAAAACAAACCAAAACCAATCGGGAAAATGTTTGAAATTATATTAAAAGGGAGAAAGTAACATTATAAATTTATTTTTTGGCCAAGTGTTTAATTTTTCTCCTTTGAGTATTGTGTGTTGTAAATTCATGGATCCATCACAAGGAAGGGGTGCGGTCAGTTCCTGGCTTGAAGCAGTTGTTGTCTTTTAACAGCACTGCTGAACCAAACTACTCTCGACGAATGCAAAATCTTACACAAGATGCATGTCATCGGTATTACTCTTAGATGATGATGAGTCCCTCTGATTGAAACAGGTTTCTGCTTTGTACTGCTGCTTATACGGGTCTACATTGATTACTCCCCAGCGATAGTATGGGATGCATCACGCCACCCATTTAGTGAACTAAGTCCATATTAGTAAGAACTATTAGCACCATCAGCACCACTGGTCAGTGCAGTCTCATCGTTGTTAGTACTACTTGAGCTAATAGTGTACGATGAATACAAACCCTTTACCATACATCATTAATACTATGAAGCTAATCACAATGTTAATGTACTTCAGAGCACATCTGCTTAAAATACGAGCCACTTTGAGGATGTCAGGGAAGATCTTTTAATTAGGGTCTTGATTTATTAAGTAGAATAAATAGTGTTTTTGTTGTGTATCTGTATTGAAACTTGAAAGGGTAACAACGTGCAATTTTGTTGTCAAGTATTTTTTCTTAATTTCATATTAAAAGAAGATGGGTTGGTGCTTATTAAAAAGCAGTTTATCTGCTTTATAAGTTCTGTAAACACATGGGTAAAATCATGTTGTTATGTTATGTGAGCTACCTTTTTCTTTTTGGTTGGATGAAGCGCAATGGTGAAATTGAAAAAAAAAATAGTTAAGTTGCTTGCAGTTCTTTCAATCAACATATGGGGTACGAAATAGCATCATCATCGCATCATAATCGTCATCATCATCATCATCATCATCATCATCATCATCATCATCATCATCATCATCATCATCACTACAATTCTCTCATCATCATAATCGTCATCGTCATCATCATCAGTAACAGATGCCACGGAGCCTTTGAACAGGTGCTGATAAGCCTATCGGTTTTCAATACTGTATTAAACTAATTGTCACTATGGCAAGGTAAAAACCAAGGCGCCAAACAAGAATCCAGACATATAATAGCTTTGAATATTAGCTTCGCCCAGTGGGTAAATACCAGACGTTGAGCAGCTTTGGTTGCCTCAAACATAAACAGCCAACTAAACTGTGTCTAAAGTCTTTATCACAGCAGTATTAGATACTCATTGTATTTAAGTATTTTAATCAACGCCATCAGTACAGTACGGACGCTTTTTCTATATATACCATACTATTTGCAGTTACGTTTATGTTCGTTTTCACATGTATGCTAAATACACGTCTTACACCTTGGCACATTTAAATGCTTTACCTCAGGGTCGCAATAATATATTTTAAAACCATTTTTTTATATTTACACATATTACCGCAGGGTCACAATAACATATTTTAAACCTATTTTGTCATATTTAAATATATTACCGGAGAGCCACAATAACATATTTTAAAACTATTTTGTCATATGTAAATATATTATCACAATAACATAGTATACAATATACAATATATTTCACTATCCATTTGGTATTTGAGCTTTAATCTTACCATCTAATTTTTTCTTAAAGATCAATTTATAGATGAATAATTTTTGCTAAGAATATGGCCTTATCCAGCTGAGTAATTACAGCATTCGTATATGAGCTCGTAATGAGTGTTGTGACTACCCATTACATGAGTGTTGTGACTACCCATTAGTGAGTGTAGTGACTACGCATTAGTGATTGTTGTGACTAACCATTAGTGGAGCACGCTCAAATAAGCAATATGTAACAAAGTGAACTCCATAATAGTCATTGTTAGAATCTATGGGAGACTAAAATGACAATCTCAAAAGTGAATGTGAGAGAGCGGGACGGAGAGCGTGGACACTGCCGATTGAAGAAGGGTGCAGAGAGCTTGTGGGAAGATCCATATGAAAGATGCAGTTTAATTGGAATGTCGGGAAAGACCGCACTAATACGAACAAGTTGGCTGTGGCTTAGACGAAATGAGAAGAGATGGTCATCAGCATGAGCTACACTACTACTGAGTGCGCCAGGTCGCTCCTGTCGTAGTCCCGCCTGACATAGGACGTCTTGAAGTTAATGGGACGAAACGTCTGGTCACGTCAGGTCTTCAACTGAAGATAAGAAGTGGTGGACGTATGCCACAACTATGTAATATACAAATATAGGAAAAAATATAGTGATGATAATTTTTATGCGCCGAGACGATCCATTTATAGTTGCCAGGTGTTTGTGCAAGCAAGACCTGTTTTGACGAAGGGGTCCAAACTAGCTATTAATAGCTTAAGAGCTGTTGGAACGTTTAATTGTTTCGGATGACTTTTTCACACCAAATATAAGTTTTAATAAGATAGATTTCATCCAATGGCGCTCCTGTCATAAAGGACTAGCACTGTTGAACCGTTTAAATAAGTTTTGTGATCTTATTGCACATTCAGCTTATCATTGGCTGATTTCCAACGTCAGAAAGACGTCAAACGACGTTGCAACATTGAAACGAGAGAGAGAGAGAGAGAGAGAGAGAGAGAGAGAGAGAGAGAGAGAGAGAGAGAGAGAGAAAGAGAGAGAGAGAGAGAGAGAGAGAGAGAGAGAGACAGAGAGAGAGAGACCAATAGCCTTCTGGGTATTAATTTTAAGTATAGAAAATCTCAAAATGGAATCTATTTTATCTATATTTGCAGAGAATGGCTTGCTGAATATTGTGGTTGTTTCATTGTATAAAGAGGCAGACCTGAAAATTCCTAGTGGGCAATCTGATTCCTTAAGCAGATCTTGTCTATCGTATAAAAAGATGTATTCATCAATCAAACAAATCTTCTAAACCTGGTTTAGAATTTTCCAGGCCAGTGTAACACAGAGTTGCTTGATTTTTGCACTAAATAGATTTGTTTTATACTAAAATGAAAACTAATGGAAATTTTTATTTCTTTGATGAAAGTTGCTATAAATGTACTGAAGCACCAAAAAATAATAATAATAAATTAAAAAGCGAAAAAAATGAATGGCTTATTTTAAGTCACACTTTTTTAAAAAGAAAATCTGATTCATGTTAGTGTCCTCAGTTTTTTTTCAAGGTATCTCTGTGAGACGCTGGCCTGAGCTATAATAATGAGCATAAATCCAAAACGTTATGG
Organism: Protula sp. h YS-2021; assembly: GCA_949752745.1. Classification (NCBI taxonomy): domain Eukaryota; kingdom Metazoa; phylum Annelida; class Polychaeta; order Sabellida; family Serpulidae; genus Protula; species Protula sp. h YS-2021. Next base: position 25,919,072 of record OX457027.1, on the reverse strand, counting down.
CACAAAGATGAAAAAGGGTACTGGCTGGGGGCGGGGGGCAGCAACATGGAATTCAGGGCGTGTGAAAATGTAGGAGATAGCATCTTGGGTAAAATATTTTCAAGAGACATCGGTAGAAGAAATCTTGCGTCCACCCAAGTTGATGATCAAAGTATGAAAATGTGGAAATTTTCCTGCCAGTAAAAAAATAGGTCGATGAGTTTAGCAAGCTTCTTTCTTTGCTTATTTATGTACTGTTGTGGCTTGCGTTCGACAGCGTTGGATAGACGTCGTACCCGACCTTGGATCAACGTCGGATCCGACGTTGGACAGACTTCGATTATCAGACGTCTAATCAACGTTGCAACTGGCAGTGACAACAACGCCTATCCTGCGACGTTGTATACACGTTTGGGAAAATATTGTATATAGTGACAATCACCTCCCCCACCACTGTACCCCTAGCCTTGGGTCATCGCAGGATGTATATGAAGTCGACTTTCATGAATGTTTACAAGGCGAGAAAAAACTTGCGCGCTCCTGAAAATTCTCATATTTTACGTCATGGTTTTGGTTTATTTTTAAAGTTACCTGACATGGCTACCATTTTTGGTAGCGATAACATGAATAGGTTTTTTATTGTGAGTCTATACAACATTGATTTTCCGACGTCTATCAAAAGACGTTGGTAAGACGTTTATCTATGATCGCGACTAATCTGTCGTCTTTGCAGTCTGAATTCGACCTTGAAATGTGTTTACCTGGGAGTTTCTTGAAACCTAATCGTCTAGTAAATTAAAAACAACTGAATACACATCTTGGTCTAAATAGTATATTTCTATGCTTGCAACCGTTCCTTTAATATCCAGTATTCAACTATTTTACAACAATTATCCAGAAACAATATAGGAGCTGATGCTAAAACAATAAAAATCGTTGGCATCTTTAAATTAAAAAAAATAAAAACTTATTTTAAAAAACAACAGTTGAAATTTCAACGTGTCGGTAGAAGAATTCAGCAGCACCAGGCTTTACACCTCAGCTCTGAAATTATTCATAATCTGTACTATATCGTTGCTATACCCACGTGTCCGATGACAGAAGGGAGCACATACTATTTTCTTTGATTCTTCGTTTGCTGTCTTTGCATCTGATGTTAAAGCGAAACACTGTCTTAAATTTAGGTTTATTTCTTAAAAAAAAAAGACATAGATAATGCTCCTCCAGTGTCAGGTCAACCCAACCGTGTCTACCTAGGTCAACCCAACCGTGTCTACCTAGGTCAACCCAGCCGTGTCTACCGAGGCGCTATGAACAAAGAATGCCAAAAGAAGTAACAGCAAAATAAGTGTATATTGCGTGTCACAAATTCAGATAAGGGACAAAAAAGATGAGAGAAAAAAAAACGATTCTTTCTTAAGGTAGTTTCCGTGATGTTATGTGCAATCCTAATGAGGAAAATAGAACGAATTTGGAAGGAAAAAAGGAGGGGGGGGGGAGGGACCTCATTTACCAAGGAGAAAAAAATGAAAGATAAATCAAAATCCAAGCTGTCAGTTGTCTTCACCCCTACTATCTGTTGAGGAATGAGATATTGAGTGAAACATCTTACAAATGAAAACGAGTTACCAAAAAAAATTGGAAGATCACAATGTCTGAAATAAAAACGACGTGTGGAGATCAAAGTATTGGAAAACACTTCATTGTGAGATTCATCTTGCGTAAATATGCCTTTGTGATTTATCTTGAAATGCCAAATTATTAAACCGATCTGGCAATGCGGCAATGTACATCGATGTATCACACGAAACTTTACTCCTGGGATTTAAGTAATCTGACCTAGAGTACCATTACAACTAACATTGTTTTGTATATACGATTATTTCAAAGTAAATTTCCGCCGCTGTTATATAACAGCTGATCCTTGGTAAAATTTATCTGTTAAGTATAGACACAGAGCAGATGAATATTTTAAAAAGTAGTTCTTCTCTTTATGAGTACTATTTTTGCGGAATCCCCAATGGTTCTGCTGAGTAAAAAGGTGCTATACACAAAAGACCAAACCGCCGTAGAGGTTGGCTGTTGGACAACAACGAAATTTCCGCATAAGATTATGACTTTGATTGAACTGAGGGTTTTTTTTTTCTCAAGAATTCATCATAAAGATTTATTTAGGTTATTTTGGGGAAAAAAAACGATTACCTGGGGCATTTTGCAAAGAAAAATTCAATGACTTTGTACTCCCTCCAAAAAAATATCTCACTCCATCCCGAACACTCGCGTAACGTCTAAAATACATGTATACTAGATCGGCAATATCGGCAAATTCGTCGGCCGACGTATCGGTTGCACATAGGATTAACTATGGCCCGACGCATAATAGATATAGCGGCTTCGTACATCGGATATACATCGGGCCGATATATCTTTAATACGTCGGGCCACCGTCGGAAATATCCCTACAAACTCTTCGACGTCGGATACCAACCGTCGGCTATACGTCGGTTATACGTTTATATTCCGATGCATTTCCGTCGAACTTCCGATGATTTTTATACGTAAAAAAATTGTTTCTAACCTTAACTTACCCATTGAACCTTTACCAACCATTCATATATTCACATATTCATACATTCACCATAGCATATCAATATACAACATAGCATATCTATATATTGCAACTGAACACTAGTACTTACTCGGGTTTGAACCGGGGACCTCTTGCATCCTAGGCGCGGAACATACCTCTACTCCACGGCGGCTGGGGCTAGTTTATTGAGGCAAATGATAATTTTCAAGTATATTCATAATGCACCACTATTGATTCTTCATAATGTCCCCTACAAAACGTCAATCGATAAATTTCCCACGCCGAATAAGCATCGGAAAATATGCGTTTTATAGACGTATAAAAATACGTATAATATTCGATTGCAATATCGGCATCTTTTTTCCGATTTATTTCCGACGTCGTCCATAGATGGGAAAATATGCGTTTTATAGACGTTTAAAAAAAATACGTACAATACACGTTGGCAATATCGGCATCTTTTTTCCGACGCTGTGGAATATGTGGAGCACTCGTACACAACGCAATATATATATATATATATATATATATATATATATATATATATATATATATATATATATATATATATATATATATATATATATATATATATATATATAGTTTTCATTTCAAGTTATGCGTGAAATACACAAATTTAGAGATCCATTGGAAATCGGTATATTTCCGACGTTTCACCGACAAATATAACTATATGTATAATATACGTATATTTTTATACGCATATTATATGCTTGTAATATCTTAAATAAAAAAATTAATTTTCGTCGGAATTCGGTATATTTCCGACGTATAGCCGATGCAGTGATACATTTGTATATTATACGATTATTGTAATCCGTCGGTTATACATCAGTAATATCTTTTTCAAAAACAATTAAGTTTTGTTCCGTCGGAAGTACGTCTATGTCAGACGTTGGGCCAACATATACAAATATATGTATAATGTACGTATAAGTAAATACATCGAATATACGTATGCAATATCCGTTTCATTTTTTTTTACCATTGGTCGGAAGTTAATCTATTTCCAACGTATAACAAATGCATAAAAATATATGTATAATATATGCATTGAGAAATACGTGTAATGTATGAATATAATATTTGTAGCAAAAAAAATTCCCAATTGGTCGGAAGTTCGTCGGAAAAAGGTGTCGGCCCGATGAATATTTGCCAACATCTATTAAACTGAGGAAAATAATCATCGGGCCAACGTCGGTAACCGATGAACTTCCGACGAATGAGAAAAAAATGGAAATTCGACTATTGCCAACCTATAACCGATGCATTACCGATGCATCGAAGCCGATGCCGACGTTTTCCGACCTGGTTTATACCGTTCCGACGTCGGCCCGACGTTACGCGAGTGTTCGGGATCTTAACTAAAAAACGTGAGATTCGGGAAGGGATTACGCAGTTAATAACGATAATAAGGTATAATACCTAAAAATAAACCCCAGCCCCCTTACGTTCGTGCCACTGTACTCTATAGAGATGGTTCCTTAGGTGTGTGAAGAAATGAAAGTTTCTCCGATTATGGTAGTTGCGGAAGGCAGAAGGAAGCTAAACATCTTTTTGATTTAATTTCGTTGAAATTTTTGCAAAGGCAAGACGGGAAGCGTGGGAAGGGGAGGTGGGGGGGGGGGTAGCAGTGCTAAAATTGGCCTGTGCACCATTTATGCTGACTTGTTGCACATGTTATATGATGGTTCAGTAAGAGTAGGGTGAAAACACCGTTTCTGGCTCACTTGATGACGTCATACTGTCTGGAAGTGACGTCATCATGTCTGGACCGGAAGTGTTGTCTGGACCGGAAGTGACGTCATACTGTCTGGACCGGAAGTGACGTCATCATGTCTGGAAGTGACGTCATAGCGTCTGGACCGGAAGTGCTGTCTAGACCGGAAGTGCTGTCTGGAGTGGAAGTGACATCATCATGTCTGGAGCGGAAGTGACGTCAGGATAAGTGTAAGGATAGGCGCGGCCCTCCATGACGTGATAATGACGTCATGATGACGTCATACTGTCTGGAGCGAAAGTCTGGAGCGAAAGTGGTTTGGCCGAGTCAATCATCATGAAGCCAACGACCTCGACCTGTCAATCAGTGTAACCATGGCAACAGACCCTAAAAAGCCACGACCCCCCCCCCCTAGGACAGACTATGTACCGACCCCCCCCCCCCTAGGACAGACTATGTACCGACCCCCCCCCCCCCTAGGACATACTATGTACCGACCCCCCCCCCCTAGGACATACTATGTACCGACCCCCCCCCCCTAGGACAGACTATGTACCGACCCCCCCCCCCCCTAGGACATACTATGTACCGACCCCCCCCCCCCCAGGAGAGCAACAAAAACTTTTGCCGAATCAGCATGATGAAATCGTTGATTCAGCATGATAAAATCGTATATAAGTGTGGTGTCTCAAGGCTCAGACACCGTCAGACATTGTCAGACATCGTCAGACACATCATGGATAACACACCAGCTATCATCATTGATGACTTAACAGCGTTTCAAGCGAATGAATCTGTTTGCATCTGGGTAAATATGCGTGATGAAGCTGAAGCAGCTGATATTACATATTGCTTTGGAGGAGGTGCTACAATTTCCAACTCAGATCACTGCAGTGAAGCCTGACGTAGTAATTACATTTATGTGGAACAACCGCATAGTAACACTGACTCAACGATACTGCAAGTGTCAAGTGTGGTTGGAATATGAGGGACAACCCCATAACTGCTGCTGATATATACTAAAATATTTCGGGCCCTTTTAAGGGCCATCCTATATTATGAAATGAAGCAAAACATGTCTGTGTGTGTGTGTGTGAGAATACATTTTATCACATTTCAGGTCTAGTTGGCGGATGAATACCATTTGACAGACCATTTAACTTCACCGTCAGTTAACTTCACCGCTAGATGTCTCTGCTGTATAACAGCTGTACAACTTCACAACTGTAAGTAAGACATTCATATACACAAGTAAAATTCTGCTGAGTCAGCAATTTTAACATTTTGGAAACAAGTTTGAACAAGTTACACACCATATTTTGATAACATGGAAGTAGCATAAAAGCATGAGTGAAACATGTCAACTAGTCAACTAGTGGTACATTCTGCTGAGTCAACACACCATTGAAGTGGTATAAAAGGAAGAGTGAAACGTATATTTTACTTCATTTCAGTTCCAGCAGTTGAAGAAGCAACAACGATGGCACCAGTCTACTGTCATGATTGTGATGTGACATTTCCATCTCTGGAATTGTTCGTGACACACACATGCAAACCAGCTAGGATGAAACGTGCTCATGAAGAGCTTGTTGAGCAGATTGAAGCCAAGAGACGAAAAACCGTACAAGATGGTGTTGACAGACCTGATCCAGTCCTCTGCTGTAAATGCGCCAAGATATTTTCATCTTTGGATGCATTTGAGACACATGCATGTGCTGAGATGGAAAATGTGTCTCATGAAGAACAAAGAAAGAAAGAGACAGGACAAATAGGCAGAGGCAGAAGAGTGAGTCTTGGTGAAAACGCGCAGGAAAGGCGGTTTGAGCCTGAAGATGGATCGGATTTGCTACTCGAAATGCGACAACAAGAGAATAGAATCAAGAGACATTTGCTAGAGACGTTAAACCGTGGTATGAAATGGTACATTGTGGTACATGCACGCTTCAAGAAAATGACACCAAATGTTGAAGGCGTGATGGTAGAACAAGTGGATAATGCCTTCATCAGTAGTCCGACATATGCAGCATACAATCCAACAGATATTGAGAAGGACTTGCCAGAAGCCTATAAAGAATTGTTTACCAGGTTTGATGAACATGAGCGACAAGGCTCTGGCTGGGTGTTGGATAACATATTATTCATTGAAGTGCATACAGCGACGTCAGCGCCACTGGAAGCGAGCAGTTTTATCCCACTACCGAAGAAAGTACAGAGTACAAAGGCTGTGTTAAACATTCAGAATAAAGACAACAAGTGCTTCTTATGGTCTGTACTGGCTCACCTTCACCCTTCAACAAACAACCCATACCGTGTGAATCAATACAAGTCATTTGAGAACGAATTGAAGGTGGAAGGCATGACATTTCCAACACCGATTACAGACATTCCAAAGTTTGAAAAGGAGAATGATGTGTCCATTAACGTGTTTGGATATGAACATGATGTAGTTGTTCCCATACAACTCAGTCGAAACACCAGTGCGAGAGAAATCAACTTGCTTTTGATTAGCAATGACAAGACAAGACATTACTGCCTCATCAAGAATTTCAGCAGACTGATGGCTTATCGATCAAAGTATAAGCATACAACTTTTTATTGTTTCAACTGTCTTCATGGGTTTATGCGACAAGATCTTTTAGACAAGCATCGTGAAGTGTGTGGCAAGCATGGCGCACAACGTTTATCATTTCCCAAGGAACCCTTCATCAAGTTCAAGAATGTAGCCAAACAACAGCGAGCGCCGTTTGTCATTTATGCAGACTTTGAATGTTTCACGAAAAAGCATGAAGGAGACAAGTATCAGCATCATCGTCCAAACAGCTTTGCCTATGTGGTTGTGAGCCAGTATGATACACGTGCGCCAGTCGTATATCGAGGAGACAATGCTGTGAAAGTCTTTTTAGACCATATGGTGAATGAGCGTGATCGTATTGTGCATGGCTTGCTACAGCCAAAGAAAATGGTGATGACTCATGAAGATGAAGAGCATTATAAGAACGCGACAGATTGCTACATTTGTCATGAGCCTCTAGGAGCAGATCATGTGAGAGATCATGACCATATCAATGGCAAATACCGCGGAGCTGCACATAGTGAATGCAATTTGCAATTCCGATTTCGAAAAGATCAGCAGGATGTTGAAGATTCTTTCATCATTCCTGTGTTTTTCCACAATTTACGAGGCTATGACAGCCATTTGATCATGGAAGAAATTGGAAAGTTCAAAAACGAAAGGATTACAGTCATTCCCAACACCGTTGAGAAATATATTGCATTCACCATGAGCAATCTGAAATTTACAGACAGCTTTCAGTTCATGAGTACTTCTCTACAGAAGTTGGTCTCCAACCTGGCAGCAGAAGGGAAAGACAACTTTTATCACATGACGTCACACATTCACGATAGCGACCAACAAGAGTTACTGTTGAGAAAGGGAGTGTACCCTTATGATTACGTGGATGAGCCATCCAAGTTTGCTGAAACACAACTGCCGTCCAAAGACAAGTTTTACAGTCTACTCAGTGAAGAAGACATTAGCGATGAGGATTATGCGCATGCGCAGAAGGTGTGGGAGACATTCCACTGTACTACATTTGGCGAATACCATGACTTGTACCTGAAATCAGATGTGTTGCTGCTGGCTGACGTGTTTGAAAACTTTCGTCACGTATGTCTCAACACGTATGAATTGGATCCTGCTCACTACTATACAGCGCCAGGACTGTCGTGGGATGCCATGTTGAAAGCGACAAAGGTGAAATTGGAATTGATCAACGACATTGACATGTACCAAATGGTTGAACAAGGTTTACGTGGAGGAATATCTGTCATCACACACAAGTATGCGAAAGCAAATAACCCCTACGTAGCAGATTACGATCCCTTGAAACCAACCAACTACTTGACTTACCTGGATGCAAACAACTTGTATGGCTGGGCTATGTCGCAAAGCATGCCGGAAAGTGGATTTATGTGGGTGAGCGAGCCAGAATCCATTGACTTTATGGATGTGGATGAAGATGACGAGATTGGATACATTTTAGAAGTGGATTTGGAATACCCATATTCAATTCATGATCATCATAATCACTACCCAGTGGCTCCAGAACGGAAATGTGTGAAAGTGGGAGAATTGTCAAAACATAGTCAGAAGCTACGGAAAGATCTAAACATGAAAGGCAAACCTAGTGAAAAGCTCATTCCCAACTTGTGTGACAAGAAGAAATATGTGCTTCATTATAGAAATTTACAGCAATATGTCTCACTGGGATTGAAAGTCACGAAGGTGCATCGTGCCATCATGTTTGCACAGAGCAAATGGTTGGCAAAATACATCTCCTTGAACACGGAAAAGAGAAAGTTGGCCAAGAACCCGTTTGAGAAAGACTTCTTCAAATTGATGAACAACTCGGTGTTTGGCAAAACCATGGAAAATGTAAGAAAGCGCATGAATGTGGAACTTGTTCACCAGGAAAAGCGGTTCAAGAAACTTGTAGCCAAACCTTCCTTCCACAAATTTAGAATTTTCAACGAAGATTTGACCGCGGTACATTTGCGCAAAGTGGATCTGCTTCTGGATAAACCCATTCAAGTTGGGTTCACCATTCTCGACCTCAGCAAAGTGCTCATGTTCCACTTTCATTACAACTACATCATGACCAAGTACCCCAACGCCAAACTCTTGTTCAGCGACACCGACAGTCTATGTTATGACATAGAAACGGAAGATATATACAAAGACATGCAGGAAGATGCTGACTTGTTCGACACAAGTGACTATCCGCCAGATCATTTCCTACATTCCAACGTGAACAAGAAAGTGCTTGGGAAAATGAAAGATGAGACGGCGGGCATTCCCATTGAAGAGTTTGTTGGACTTCGGCCGAAAATGTATAGTATGATGTATGGTGGGAAAGAAAAACGTACGGCCAAAGGCATCACTCGCGCGTGTCAAAGACGGATGAAACATCAGCAGTATAGAGACAGTTTGTTCAACCAAACGCAAACGATGACTACAGGACACATCATTCGAAGTCATGACCACCAGATCTTCTCGGAGAAGTTGAGGAAAGTGGCTCTCTCTCCCTTTGATGACAAGCGATATGTGATGAGTGATGGCTATTCCACTTTGGCGCATGGGCATTACAGTATATAAGGGGGAGACACTTCAACTTGAGAGTTAGTTGTGGTGTGAACACTGAAGCGTCAACATGAAAAGATCTGCACCAACGGATATGGATACTCTTGCTGATACAGTCAAAGACATGAAAGTGAAACATCCTGATACTACCATTAAGAAATTAAAAGTGGAGACGACGGTACCAACACCACAGTCGTGGGATGGAATGCTTTCTCTAGGCAATGGAAAGTATATCAAGATTATGAAACAAAGTAATGAAGGCGTGGTAAACATTCGCAAATACCTCAGAGATGAGGGGACTGGAAAAAACCGTCCAACGAAAAAGGGAATTTTGCTGACAATACCTGAATGGAAAATGATGAAGAAGCAGGTGAAAGAAGTGGATAAAAGGCTTCGCAGACAAGACGACAAGTCATAACAAGGTAACAATCATGAATGCACTCATGCTGAACGGTGGTGTTTACCTTACTGTCAATGAGAGGAATGAAGTGATACTAGATTCTAAGACAAGTTATCATCGGTTTAAACCTGAAGTGTGGAAAGACTTTAAAAACATACCGCTTGAAGCTGGGTTTAAACGCAGACTTGAAAATAAAGTGGAAGTGACGGTGGCTGAATATGATTCTAACATACGTGTGACATTCTGTAGAAATCTTTTACAGGATTATCCAGAGGATTATAAGGGAGTTGTGCCAGATACACCATATACAGATTTGATCATCTTTGATATCAAGAACTGGCGCGCAGTCTTACGATTCCTAGAAGTGATACAACATCCACTCTTCACCATCTTGCGAGCATAAAAAAAACGTCTTTGCAGACAAGGAGACAGCTCATAGTTCATCTGACTGTTGAACGAGATGGAAGACTTTTTAACGGAATATAAACCAATTACGCATGGGTTCTCATATCTGAGAAACGAATATGATGACATTGTGCTAAGACATTTTGGACAGTATCTCGTCCTATCACTTGATGACCAATCCGTGTTGAAAGACCATCTAGAGAAGTTCAGGATACCTGGCTTTCTCCTAGCAGTCTCAAATGAATTAGAAGTGCGTGTGACTGAGAACTGCTTAGACGTGTTTGTACAATTTCGCCAATATGACGAGCTTACAGAAAACTATGACTACATCACCCTCAACACAGTGGAATGGAACGCGTTGTTACAAGCATTGGATTGGAAAGAACCTAACGCTTGAATTCAAAGAAACAGAAATATGGCTTACACGAGGCACCAAATCCATTGAGCTGACACAACCTATGCGTGTGATGGACATTGACTTAGAAGAAGGATATGAACTGAAACTGTCTGAACATGTAACTGTTAAAGTGATAAAGTTTGGTGATGTGTGTTATGTGAGCTTTCATAGCATTTACAAACATGGATGTAATGTCTATGATACCTATATCAATTTAGATTCTAATGAATGGTATTCATTGATGAATGTATTGAAAAATGAATGTGTTTGTAAATAAAAAGTTTGTAAATAGTGTAAATAGACTTTGTAGTTAAGAGTTTGTAGTTAAGAATTTTGTAAATAGTGTAAATAGTGTAAATAAAAGTTTGTAAATAGTGTAAATAGAATTTGTAGTTAAGAATTTGTAAATAGTGTAAATAGCGTTTGTAGTTAAGAGTTTGTAAATAGTGTTTGTAAACTTTGTAAATAGTGTTTGTAAACTTTGTAAATAGTGTTTGTAAACTTTGTAAATAGTGTTTGTAGTTAAGAATTTGTAAATAGAACACAATAAACAAGACAGTTGTTTGAAAACTTGGTTTGTTTTATTTAACAACAACAACTTAACTAATATAACAACAACAACAACTTAACTAATATAACAACAACAACAACTTAACTAATATAACAACAACAACTTAACTAATATAACAACAACAACAACTGAACTAATATAACAACAACAACAACATTAATAAAACAATGGTTTATAATGTCTATATACAAAATCCTTTACAATAAAATCACCATCCTTTCTTTTTAATATATTCACAATATCAAACATACTCTGACCTCGAGCTCTATGTAATATATAATAGACACAATAAAAACCACATGACGATGATATTGGCGTTTGTAATGATATAGAATTATACATATAGTCATTTCTTAAAAACATATCTAAACGATCATCGAGAGGGAACAGTCCATAAGAGTCAAAATATTCTGCAGGGTCTTTGTCATAATACACTGCCACCCAATGTTCTCCTGGTTCATCTTGATCGTCTGTGTTGATCACATAGGCGCCGCGTTGTAAAGACGGTAACTGGTCCATGGCAAACACGCCTTGAAACAAGTCTTTGGTCATGACATCATGACTCAATATGGCATCAATCTGCTTCGTGTTCATGACTGGTAGTCGAATTGGATGCTGCGATTGGCACTGATCTCAATAATGTTGTCAAATTCAGCATAGACAATGACATTGATGGTATGTTGCAAAGCCGTAGCAAAGTTCATTTCTAGCCGCAAATTCCCATGCTTGATCAGGGGGAAATGATCATCACCATCATAATCCGGTGTTAAGTCAAACGAAAATAAAGCATAACCTCTAGGCCAATCTTCCCGTTTTATAATGGAACTTTTCTCACCATTCAACCGATCAAACGATTTGTAAAGCGTTTCAAAAGCGTCCAGGTATTTGTTCTGTGTAATGTCAAGCTTGAGAGGTTTGGATAGAACTGGTTCACCATCCGTGTACAGTTGCATATAGTCCAGATTAAAATGTTTGAAATCATATGGATTCCTCAATACTGATCCACCAAAAGCTTCATTATGAACCAGACCAATGACAATACGATTTGGTAATTGACCCAAAAAGATGTTATCTTTCACAAAAGACTGAAATCCTGCTGGAATGGCCAAGACTTTACATTCTTTTCTAGTGATGATGATCTTGGCAGGACTTTTCATCAATGCATCTGCATGTCCTAACTGAATACCTGGACTCACCCTCACTTTGCGAATGGTTAAAAATGCCTCTTTCACTTCTACCTTATAGGTATTATCTGCAGCCATCAATACATAGTCATCTTTTTGTCTATGGAAACGCAATTTCAAACTGATACCATTCGGAAGATAACGATCCTGCTCAAACAAATCTATCCTTAAACCGCCAGTAAGCATAACATCACGGCTAAGACGTGTATGCAAATAACGATGATGTAAGCCATTGTTGCCTTGCTCAGCCAAGTCACCGCCGTCGGCATTGACATGAAACCCGGATACATATTGTTCATGATTAGGTCTTTTCACCTCATAGCTATTCATTGACCCAGCAGTATCCTTATACATGAGACGCAAAGAGCGCTCAGAATGTAGACTTTCTTCCGAATCATGGATGAGATGAGAGATAATACTGGTATAACCATGAGTATTGTTGCTATGCGAAACCAAACGATCATTCAGAAACAATTCAATATTAGACCATAACCCATTAAACACATCATTGATGCAAGAGACATTATCATCTACGCCACACGCTGTTCCATCAGCCTTTAGAATGCGACATACAATATGAAGTTTGCTGTTCTTTAAATCCAGATATTCTTCTGTACTCGCAGGAATGTAGAATTCTATTGGAGCGCCTTCTCTAATGCTTGTAAGTGGTTGATAGTCAACATTATAACTTTTCTCTACAGCAGTTTGCGTTGGTGGTACGTGAAACCATTCCAATGGAGAAAGACTACATTCACACGAATGATTATGAATGAGAGACATGATTTCAAAAGATATCTTTGCGATATTTTGATGTTATCCGTCTGGCTGTTTTTCGTCTTCTGGCACGTTTCGTTGGTTGCATACGCTTTTGTTCACCAAACACACGTTCTGCTACTCGACCCGTCACATCTTTCGCGACATTCTTTGCAGCCTTCTTAAGATGTGGCGCAACGATCTTAGCCCCAGCCTTAAGTAGTGGAATAGCTTTGCGAGCCAATGATCCCAGTATGGAACCAATACCATCGCCATATTGGATTCGCGCTCCTTTGAATCCTGGTAATTCCCCGCCCACTTGACGAAGAAAATGGTTGCGATATGCAGACGGATCGTGTGTATAAGCTTTCATATTGCTTTTGGTCGAAAATGAAGTTTACAGATCACCTTTCCAGTTTGAAATGGAACATTATAGCCTGTGTCGTCCTTAATATTCATTTCTATCACGTCAAATTTGGACGTGTTTACAGGAACATAATGCGGTTCGCCGTACGTTTTCATGATAATGTCACCATCATGGCCTTGTATGCCAACAGAACGTAGTAACGGCACATAATAATCACCAACAACTTGTGGTTCACAAATGCTACAATACACATACAGTGTATAAAACCCCTGTTTCACATCCGCTTTATGTTCAGCTGTACATGTTTCAGTATACCATTGATCTGGGATAAATCCTAAAATCTCAGCCAATCCAGTGGAAAAAGACACTTCATAACCATAATCGAGAAATAGAAACACACGTCGTCTAATTTTATCATACTTTAGTCGAATAGCTTCTGTAAGTTTCAGAGCATTAGTCGCTTCTTCATTGACTGCCTCACATAGTTCTTGTATGGTTCTATAGTACCCATAAGGAATATCGAGAGTGCTAAGAATAGGATCATCGAATAGTTCTTGTCGATACTGAATAGAATAGTCCATGCCCTGTCTCATCGTTGTCCATGTATGTGGATATTGAATTTCAGCTAAAGCCACTTCATATTTTCCATTCAGATAGATGGTTCGAGGCATACGAATTTGATAATTCGAAGCCTTGTTGTTGGGATAATAGGTCATACTCGCATTGCTAGGCAAAGTAATGTAAAAGCTTGTCGACTCCATGATGCTAACTAAATGGTATAGGTGCGTTGACGTTGTCTATATACTTCACGATAGCGCGCGCCATTCGACCAAGTATGCCAAATCTCATCCTCATTCACATGGTCTTTTATTTCTCCTTCACAACACGCGCTTGTACATCTTATTTTCACAGGAATAGTTGGTTTATCTTCTTGGCAACAACAACATAGCTCTTTCAGCCATGTTAAAAATTTTCCCATCCTTCAGGAAACTGTCTTTGTTGACGTTGTTTCATTTCTGTTGTAATGTCGTCACGAGTGGTCTTTTTACTAAACATTGTTTTTGGAATATTCGCATCTACAATTTCCTGGATAAATGGATGCCAACCATGTGGTGGTTTGACTCGTTCTTTTCTTCTTGTCGCCACCAATGCTTCTTTCATCAAATCAACCATGTTGGAATTTGCTATAATATCGCCCGTTTTCAACACAAGTTCATTCTTCTCTGACCATGTTGTACCATATTTCTTCAGTTCGGCTAAAAGTTGTGTTATTTTTCCATGATAGATAGGTTGAAAATGACTTAACACTAGCTTTTCTGGCTTTTCAGGTGGTGATGATGATGATGAGGGCTTTTGCTGTCTAGACTGACTTGTTCGTAAATGACGACCAAGAAGTTGAGACATTTCAATAACCTTTTCACGTGTTCGTTTCCCACGTAAAAGTTTATTCACTTTCGTTTTGATTTCACCATGTTTTCCCTTCTTTTCTAGCAACATTTTATATTCATATTCAGGAATGAGGACCATTTTCATCGTATGTTTCATTTTAGCAGTAGTTTGGCTAACAAGGGCAATGCCAATCTAGCAATAACTCCAATGAATCCTCCTTTCTGATTAATCAACTTCTTTTTTCGTCGAAGGGATATCTTCTTATCTGCTAGAGTACGAAGCGTATGACGTTCACGTTTAAATTCCTTAAACCGTTTTGAGCTTAAGGGTAAATGTCCTTGCAATATATTCAAACAAATTTCAAACAAGCTTGTTAATTCCTCCTTTGTAGCTTGCTGTAGCAAGGATTTACGTCGTTTAGGCCCACTGCGTGCAAGCAAATGAAGAAACGGCTGGTTCGCTCGAATACGTTTAGACATCTTGACTGCGGATGGTTAAATGACTTGGTTCTTGTTCATACACTGCTTTATCAATATATACATAATGTGTATCTTTTGGTAAAATGCCTGTACGAATACGTAGTTGATCATTTGTCTTTGGTTTTAAATCAATGAATAAATAACCATGAGGTTTGCTAGTAGCATCTTGATAGGCTTCTATGAGAAATTGAGATCTTCCAGGATACATTTGCCGCGCCAATGTACTAATTTGTTGACTGTCTCTCGGATTTTTAAACAGAATGATATAATGTGTATTCAAACTAATATTTCGCATCTCTTTCCCATGATGGAATAAATTATGCACAATAAAAATAATGCTTAGATTTTGATGACTGCTGCCAACACTAGGGAGACGTGTCATACGCTCATCACTATGGCATTTCGTCATTAAGTCATCAATGATAAGTAAGTTTGGTTTCTTCGGGTTAAAACGCTCTTCAATGTCATCTGGAATGCCTTGGTAAAATTCCACGCCTTTCATTCCCTTGTACAAAGGCTGATCTGCTGCATAGAGCCATAAAATGCTTTTTGGAGAGGGTTTAATCAACTTTTGTTCTAGAATTTCCTTCACCAGAGACGTTTTGCCACTGCCTGTAGGTCCAGAGACTAAACATGTAAATGGATGCTTCATTGTTGAATGTCTGTTTCTTTCACCCAACTGTTAAACTTGTTTGGCCAACCTAACCACTTGACAAATAATTCTTTCACACCTCCTCCTCGTCTTTTACGTGTTTTCAAGACTTTTTCAATTCTATAAATAGATTCAATATCTTTGGTCACTTTCTGCAGTTCTTCTTCATAGAAATGACCATCAATATCTTCGTCTAAAAAGTCTTTCACACGATATAAATGTATTCCTTGCTTCTTACAACGATGTGTGACAATGAAGACTTCTTGCGTCCATTTGATGTGATAATCCCGTTGAAACACATATTTAATATGAGAAATGCGAACATGATCACCAATGTTAAATTTGTACTTCTTCTTCTTCTTCTTAGGTTTCAATTTCAGTTTGTCGACATACATATACTTCCACACTTTTGATTCGTTGTCTTTACGAATCTCGGCTGGAGCATATTTATTAGGAAGAGAACCATGAGGTCTATGGTTGTAATTGTACACCAAGTCTGGAAGAATGTCTAAATAACGGTAAGTTTGATTATGTAGAAAATACCGATACATCATTCCCTTTAGAGTACGAATGACTCTTTCAGCAAAGTTAGCTTTGGTTTCATTCTTTGTGGTATAAGCATGAATGCCTTCTTTCTTCAAAAATGCTTTTACCCATCTGTTTTTAAATTCTGTTCCTTTATCAGACCTTAGAGTTCGCGGTCTTCGTCGTGTGTCATGAAAAATCTTTTGGAAGGCTTGTATGACGCTGGTATGTGATTTATTAGGTATTGGCTGTACCCAGACATATTTGGAAAACACATCAATGACAATGAGTAAAAAGCGTATGTCATCATTATAGGGAGCTATGTTTCCCATATCAGCCAAATCAATATCCCACATGTCATCAATACCACGTGTAATGACACGTTGTCTTTTGAACCTGTATTTGACAGGTTGGAGTAAACTAAAAGCATCTTGATCCTGCAACCATTTCTTCACTTGTGACTGTGTGACTGGTTGATTATGTTTTCGTAAGATGTGATACAGTTTGTAAGGACCAGCAAATGCTCCAGGCTGTCCAGGTTTGAAGTAAATATTGGTCAAGTAGTCTTTCCACGTCGACATGGTCACACCGAATGAAAACCACCTTCTCAACAGAACAGCTTTTATTTTATAACTCAACCAACATCACTTAACTAACATGCATTTATAACTTAACTAACAAGTTTTTTTTTTTACAAATCAAGTATAGATACAATGGTATGAATAACTGGAGACCATTGGTCTTCAATGAACACTAACCAATGACTGAGTTCATCCAATGTAATAGCATCTACACCATATTTCTCACAACGTTGATTTGCATTCTCTAACACTTTATCTAAATGCATGTAATATTTAGCTTCATTCCAATATGTATAAACAGATGCAAAATGACAAGTATGTTCTTGACACTCTTCATGTTGACAAGCAGGACAGACTAAATATGCAAACTTTTTTACAGCGGATAACATTTCTTCACAATAAGCTTTTTGCACAATATATTGTCTCAGTGTCATGTCCGCCATTGTGCAGTCTTGAATCAATGCAACACAAGTTAAACATACTTCAAATTTACATGTTCACACGTCTGCACACCATGACGGTTGGCAAGCAAATGAAAAAGTCTCTAACCCTCACACAACAGTTCTAACAACTTTCCCATGATATTCTGACCAGGATATCCAGATGACACTTGTTTCACACCAGCTCCCCACCAATGATCATACGTTGCTTCAACTAAAGTTTTGTCTTTACATTCTTTCAACTTGTTGCGAAACAATACACACTGATCCAGTTTGACTTGTAAAACATCTTGCATTTTGCTTCTCTTCACTGTATGCCATAAAGGACATGGTTTTATCCCTTTAGCAATACGTTTCGCTTCATATCCATTTCTGGATGACACAATGGCTGAAGCAATATCTGGACGGTGATGAAACACTGCTTTCTCATATTGATACAAAGCTTCACTTGAGTTGAACACATGTCCATACTTTTCAAGTCGTGTTGGAAACATATTTGAAAGAACGTCCTTATGACCGCTGAATAGTACAAGATTCTTCATGTTGACTTTGCTTCTTTATTCTGACATGTCGGTTTCTTCCTGTAATAAAATATCTTTTAATATATTTGCTGCCTCTTCTATCATATTCTTTCTTTGTTTACGTTGAAACCACTCACATAAAACTAAATTTGCTAGTAAGAAAAACATGGTTATGTCTTTGAGAAACAATTCACTATGTTGTCATAAACATGTTTAAAAAAGGTTTTTATAACTTACCTGATAAAGCTGCTCGGTTTCCTCTGCTTCTTTACAACAATCTCTCAAATGATCAACCACGGTGAAATATACTTCCACATCAGTGCGAGCAGAATAAAGTGCAGCATCAAAGTCAAAGTCAGGATCTTCTTCTATTCCAGTTTTATGACATTCTCCAAGAAATCTTGAATGCAGTTCAATCACATCAAGACTATGATGTACAACATCCCAAAAAGCATCCAAATGATAAAGTTGATAGTCTGGAGTGCCACAGCAAGCAAGTTTAGCAATCATCAAGTCAATATAAGCATTTTTAAAACATGCGTCCATCTTGTTTCAGTGTCTTGTGGGCTTTTACTTTGCTTCACTGACTTTAAGTACTCCACACTTGTCGCAGAAGTTGCTTGGTTCACACAACTTGCAATTATACTTGTGGCAGTGGCAATGATAATCCTCCACATATCCACAAGCACCGCAATAGTCACAGGTAAGTCCAAGTTGATTTTGTACGTTCATGTTCTCCAACTGAACTTCAGCCAGCCTTTTCTTGGATAGCTTTGACACCTTCATCCGACCATCCTTTTGCAGCTTGATGATCGTTTTCTTGTCATGACATTCCTCACATGGTGATAGGGCTGAGTTGATGTTGTCCATCTCCTGAAGCAGTGTCTCCCATTCACCATCATTCATGTTGATGTGATGTGTGTATTCTTTCCCTTCAAACCGTGACGTGTGCACAAAACTCACATAGCGCATATCCAAGTATGAAATGACTTCAAGCCACTTCGTTTGCGTTAAGTACAGTTTGAAGCCAATGTCACGTAAATTTTTCAAGCTTTGGCATACAATCTTCCACAAAGATGGTGAATAAGCACACCATCTCTCTCCACGTGTGATGCGTAGAAATGGCCCATATTCTCCATGCTCCACAGTAATGGTTAAGTTAGCACTAATTTTAAAGCTGCTGCTGCTGCTGCTGCTGCTTGTCTTGTTCTCCATGGCTGCTACAATGTACTGATGATGCACTCCCTCCAACTGTCTGCTGAGAAATGACTTCACTCTGCTGAGTCCACTCCCTTTTATACCCAACTGTTTGCTGAGTCAGCAAAGAACTTGCAAAGTTTTGAATTCACTTCAACTCGTCCATGGTTGAATCGGACAAGCTCTGATACATTCGTCTTCAATGGAACATCATCATCATAATGTAAAATGATTCTTGCAGCTACAACTAACATGAGCTCAACTGCCCAAATTGTATTCACGTTGATAAACGCTGAATCAATGTCGTAAGTTAACGGTAAATGTAGATCTTCACATTCACGTAGAAACGAGCGGATGAAACGATCTCTTGGAATGGTCTTTCCAACAGCTTCCCAATGCTGATGTAAGTTCTTCACTTGCAGCATCCAATCCGATTCAAAAGCAGGAAGCTTTGAAAACACATAGTCAGCATAATTCACTTTGAAGACGTCATCCATGGTCTCTACACATCTGTGAAAAAGTAAGGCCGACATTGTCAAGTCTTTTCTCGTCACACAATATCCACTTGTTGACTTGTTGACAGAATGTATTACTAGTTGACTAGTTGACATGTTTCACTCATGCTTTTATACTACTTCCATGTAATCAAAATATGGTGTGTAACTTTGTTAAAAAATTGCTAACTCAGCAGAATTTTACTTGTGTATATGAATGTCTCACTTACAGTTGTCGAGTTGTACAGCTGCACTGCTACACAGCAGAGACATCTAGCGGTGAAGTTAACTGACGGTGAAGTTAAATGGTCTGCCAAAATGGTATTCATCCGCGAAGAAGCACTGTAATGGCGGTAAAAATGCATATAGCCAGCTGCGCAAATAGCCTATGACTACTTTATAACAAAACTTTACATAAAACTGAATCAAATGGTGAAATTTTCATATAAATCGACCAAGTATAACGAAAGGTATTGTTTTACAAAGTTTCAATTAAGCAAATAACCAAAGTTTGTTTACAAAGTTTGTTTACAAATTTTGTTTATAAAGTTTGTTTATAAAGTTTGTTTACAAATTTTATTTATAAAGTTTGTTTACAAAGTTTGTTTACAAAGTTTGTTTACAAAGTTTGTTTACAAATTTTGTTTATAAAGTTTATTTACAAAGTTTGTTTACAAAGTTTGTTTACAAAGTTTGTTTACAAAGTTTCTTCACAAAGTTTATTTATAAAGTTTGTTTATAAAGTTTGTTTACACAGTTTGTTTACAAAGTTTCAATTATGCAAATAACTAAAGTTTGTTTACAAAGTTCACTTTTTATTTATAAAGTTTCAATAAACACTTACCGAAATAGTTGTCACTGGATGCCATCCCTTGATCTGATGTGATCCAATTGTAGTTCTACAACTTGTACTTCCTTGCTCCACTCACCGAAATGACTGTCACTGCTGTATGCTCATCCCTTATATACCCCTCTGATGGAACTGAAGCTGACTTGACAGAATGTTGCTCGCCTAGGGTGGGGGGGGGGGGGGGTCGAAAAAATGAAAAATGTTCAGAATCGTCTGAAACGGATAAATCTGCAAAAATCACAATTTCGAGGGGGGGGGGGTCGAAAAAATGAAAAATGTTCAGAATCGTCTGAAACGGATAAATCTGCAAAAATCACAATTTCGAGGGGGGGGGGGGGGTCGAAAAAATGAAAAATGTTCAGAATCGTCTGAAACGGATAAATATGCAAAAATCACAATTTCGAGGGGGGGGGGGGGGTCGAAAAAATGAAAAATGTTCAGAATCGTCTGAAACGGATAAATCTGCAAAAATCATAATTTCGAGGGGGGGGGGGGGTCGAAAAAATGAAAAATGTTCAGAATCGTCTGAAACGGATAAATCTGCAAAAATCACAATTTCGAGGGGGGGGGGGGGTTGTCGACCTTTTTAGGCTCTGTTGCCATGGTTACACTGATTGACAGGTCGAGGTCGTTGGCTTCATGATGATTGACTCGGCCAAACCACTTTCGCTCCAGACTTTCGCTCCAGACAGTATGACGTCATCATGACGTCATTATCACGTCATGGAGGGCCGCGCCTATCCTTACACTTATCCTGACGTCACTTCCGCTCCAGACATGATGATGTCACTTCCACTCCAGACAGCACTTCCGGTCTAGACAGCACTTCCGGTCCAGACGCTATGACGTCACTTCCAGACATGATGACGTCACTTCCGGTCCAGACAGTATGACGTCACTTCCGGTCCAGACAACACTTCCGGTCCAGACATGATGACGTCACTTCCAGACAGTATGACGTCATCAAGTGAGCCAGAAACGGTGTTTTCACCCTACTAGTAAGATATCGACACAGAAACACAGTTCTCCAGACATTGACGCACGTGTCTGACGTCATAAGGAGCCTCGTGTATTCTCCACATCTTGACATCCATTATCCCAATCGCACTAAAATCGAAAAAGAGTAACCAGAATAATAACTCCACGAAATGTCATCTTTTAAAAATTAAAAAAAAGTCAGAAAATAGCCTTTCACTGTGTACACAGTTTTGACCGAATAATGTCTGCCATAAGGGGTGGGGATGGGGGAAGGCGTTATACTATTGATTGCACATGCATATATACGTCAGTTCATACTTGTGAGTAAGATGGAAGGCTTAATCAATTTTACTCAGTTACATCAAATACAATACACTGTGGTGGTAGAAGCAGGCAGGATTTGAATATATAATCAGTCATGTTATTATGTTTACAGCGAAAGTCCAGATGCACCAATTCTTAATCAATATTCAATAAATAATTTTTCAGTTTTATTTTTATTTATTGATTGATATTTCGCTTTTTACGCATGTCTGGTACTTCAATCATTGAAGCATCTGTCTGAAATTTGTAACAGGTAAATGCACCGATCTGCCATTTCAATGTTACTCTCAAAGACATTCCCACTGCAATGGCTACAGTACACCAAAGAATATTAATGGTCATTAATCTTCTTTGAGCACACTTAATACACATGTTTTGTAGTACTTACAGCGTGTGGTAGTGCTTACACCTCAAAGCGCTAACATTACAAGTTAGCACTCACTTATTGTAGCACTTATCACATATTAGTGCTAACTTATTGTAGCGCTTACTTCACGTGGTAATGCTCACTTATTGTAGCACTTACATCACATGGTAGTGCTCACTTATTGTAGCACTTACAGCACATGGTAGTGCTCACTTAATGTAGCGCTTACACCACATTATAGTGCTCACTGAATGTAGCACTTACATCACATGGTTGTGTTCACTTATGTATAGCACTCAGATTATATGGTAGTGTTCGCGTTGTGATCTGTATTTCCTGTAAAACAACATGCTATTGCCATACTGAATACCACAACCTTTTCACGGCAAAAATTCACAAAAACATTTGCGGTCTACTTGTTTCACAGTAACACATCTGCGACAAAAAATCCGATCCAATTTTCAAATGCCAGACAGGGTACTATTAACCCTATCAGAGCCTTAACTAATTAGATAAAATAGAAAGAGCTTTTTCTATACGGGATGCTTGACAGTGAAAGTAAGCTTAAGAACTGGTTTTATTGGAAAACGGTTTTTTCTTTTTGTGGTTCTTTCTAGGAGTAAGAGATTAGAGCCTCAGATCAAAAACAACAACAACAACAACAACAAAAAAGCAAGTCTTCTGTTAAGTAATGCATGCGATGGTTTTGTCATGCCACTGAATCCACCCTAATCTTTGCTTCTAGGGCTCAGGGCCGTGAAATTGAAGCTTTTGCCGGTAATTTGATTGTGTTAAAGCCAGAGACAGTCGAGAATAGGGTGCTGCTTCGTAGGCAGGTAAGGGGGAGAGGGGGGTGGGGGTGATCCGCAATCAGGGCTGAAAAAATGTCGTCACTGCGTCGTTGGTTTGTGACGTCACAGTCGTACAGTATTATGATGAAATTTTGTAAGAGCTTTGTGGATCATGTAACGAAATATAGTTGGGAGGGTAACATGTTGAACGCGAGCGTCGAAGCTTTGTGTAGCATTCCAACCCGTGGGCGAGCAAAATCGCATGCCAACCACGCAACTATACAACAATCATTTTGTTGTATTTGTAAGATCTTTATCAGCTTATTTTGATGGTTGCGCGCCCAGGTGTCAATCATTAAGTACGTCTGTATAGCGAGAGGAGATAACTGCTACTAATACCTGGCTTACGTAAATGTTGCAATCCGATTGGTTGATTCCCATGTCAATAATTTTTAATGGTGACCGGAACAAAGAGTTAAATATTGGCTTATTTCGAGTCAATATGAAAATATTAATTGATCAGTTACAAAACTGTTGACTTAAAATTTCAACATTTTCTTTCTGGTCAAAAAATACTTCATGTGTACTCAAAGCAAGTCAATATCTGCTGGTTATTTGCCAGTTACAAAAATGTTGACACAATTGTTAACAATGTTGACTCAAAATAAGTCAAGATCTATGCATATCTAGAGCTGCTATTTTATGGCCAATTAATAAATGTGTCCTGTGTTTTGTGGCGGAAAGATGTGAACGGATGGACTATGCCCATGCAGAGATTACCAGCCAGAATATTGTGCTTTGCTTGAGTATTTTGGTATTACCTATATGTAGCTTAGGCATTCTCTCTAGCCTGTGTCCTGAAGGTGTGCTAGTTAATTCCATTGGACTTATTCCCGCTTGGTATTGAAAATACCAAATGGGGATGGATTGCCTCGAATTCTTCACCTATTTTTTTCCTCGCTTTTTAAATTTTTTTTCTTCTTCCGCCGAATCGGTTTTCAGACATCTCCTCCAAGACCGCTGAAGCTAGACCAACCAAACTTGGCACATGTATGGAGGGTCATATGAAATAGTGCACCTAGTAAAAATATTTGACCTTGACCTTTCTGGTCAAGGTCAAATCGCGATAAAGGTCAATCGGTTTTCAGACATCTACAGCAAGGCCGTTGAAGCTAGAAAAAGCCAAACTTGGCACATATTTAAAGGACGATGTGATGTGAAGCACCCGATAAAAATTTTGACCTTGGCCTTGATGGTCAAGGTCAAATCACGAAAAACGTTATTTAAGAAAAACAATGATTTATCTCGAAAACGGTAAGAGATAGAACAATTTTAACCTCATTTTCGAACTCCACCCCCTATACGACGGTACGTAAGATATAACTTCCGGTGTCCTTGACCTCCAGGTCAC
>OX457027.1:25786250-25894346 GCA_949752745.1 Protula sp. h YS-2021 | reverse complement strand
GTTCAACTTGTTCAACATGTTCATCAAGTTGTTCAACATGTTCAACATGTTGTTGTTCAACATGTTGTTCAACATGTTCAACAAGTTGTATATAGAGCTATGTTTAAAGACTTTCTCATAATTTGAATAGTGTAGGTTGAACCGAAAGGATGTATACATGCAACATTTGTTCGAAATCTTACAATTGGCTGCAAAGCATATGGTAAAATTATTTCTAAACATTTTAGGACATAGTGTATCCAACCTCGAGTGTGGCAGCTCCCTAAAGAGCATAAAAGGTACCTACCCTCAGACATAACGCACATTCTGTATCAAGATACTGAAGAGTGAACATGTCTGCAGCGAGTGAACAACAACTACCATCTATGGCAATGCCTGCAGAAAATTTTATAGCAAAGCCTGAGACAATACCTACAGCAAAGTCTAAGGCAATGCCCATGGTAAAATCTAATTCGAAGTCACGTCAGCAGCGTCAAAAGCGACCACATCTTAGAAAGATAAAAAGAGATGAGTTACCAGCTATGACGCCGCCGTGTAAAATGCGAAAAAATACGACAGAGCCTAATGTGAAGCGAGAACCGGAGCGTAAAGCTGATACCACTATGAAGAAGATGCGTGTAGACGATTCACCGGTTATGATACCCATTAATGGAGAAACATATATTAAATTGGTGAATTATCAACAGAAAGTGATGGTTAACATTCGTAAATATATTACGAATCATGCATCTGGGAGATTATATCCTACCAAGAAGGGAATTTTGTTGTCATTGAAAGACTGGCACATGTTGAAGAAGCAAATGACGTCAGTGGATCTCATGCTTCAGAAAATGGATCTGTATAAATGCAGTGACTGTCAGAAGATGGTTGAGTAGACAGCGAGATGACTGTATACAGTTTTAACCGCATGACGAGCTTAGTGGATGCTGTGATTTCATCACAGTGCAGATGATTGGACCGACGGTTTTGAAGCTTGACAAGAACTTAGCTTTGACTCATATGGACATGTACATTTGATATGTAGTTCAATTTAAATTGTCTTCATATGTAGACTATGAAATTAACTTTATCTATGTTCATGTGAAGTCAGTTGTTATAAAATTTTAAGTTAAGTTCTTCTGCACATGTATTAACATAATATGTATTTGAAATAGTTTTGTTTTTATCATAATTGTACATATTTGTAATGTTCAATAAAAACACATATGATGCTTTTCAACTTTTTATTTTTCTCATACAATACTTGGATATAATACATAATAAAACAATACTTGGATATAATACATAATAAAACAATACTTGAATATAATACGTAATAATACAATTCTTAAATATAATACATAATAATACAAAATTAACTATAATACCCAATATATGATATATGGTTTACGGGTCAATTAAAACCGTGTCAGGAACCTTACGACTTTATATGTTGCAAAGCAAGACATATATTACACAACGCTTAAGTTAATAAAATATTACAACATTTATAAAGTCTTTATTATAAAGTTTAGTCAAATAAGTCTATTTTTCTGCATCTGTTTCACTCTGTTCACTGTCCATGCCACTTTTGTTGTCACTGCTACCATCCTCCTCCTCCTCCATATCTAGTAGCTCTTCAAAGAATGCATTGTTTTTCCTTATAGCCACCTTTAATGCCTTTGAATACTTATAATGTTTTTCATCAACAAAGTAATTAAAGTCCTCTAAAATCTTTTGATAATGTTTGCTTTGTTGTAGACGCTGGGTATAGTTGAACAGTCTCATAAACAGTTGTTTTAGTCCATGCTTATAAATGGGTCGAAGGTCATAACTTGCTATTTCACGCGCATCTTCAAGTCCTTGTTCTTCATATTCTGAAACCTTTTCTTGAAATATGTTATCATAGTCATCGTAGACGTCTTGAACCATATCATGTCAAACAGAGTCTATTTCTGACTCACTTTCAGAGTCTGTTTCTGACTCACTTTCAGAACTCCTGTCATCAGCATCCTCACCACACTGCTCCATATGTTTGAGCAAAGCTTCTTCGCTGTTGTACAATGCACCACATTCTGTACAAGCATGTGCATTCTTTTCAGCTATGTTGACGCTTTGACTTTCCATAGAAGACTCATCTAAAGTTTCCGTGAAAGGTAGTTTTACAGGGTTTTCCATATCCGATTCTTCATCCACTTCTGAAGCGTGAGCAACCTTTAAGTGTCTTTTAAGACTTTGCGGCCAATTGTAAGATTTCGAACAAATGTTGCATGTATACATCCTTTCGGTTCAACCTACACTATTCAAATGATGAGAAAGTCTTTAAACATAGCTTTATATACAACATGTTGAACATGTTGAACAACATGTTGAACAACAACATGTTGAACATGTTGAACAACTTGTTGAACATGTTGAACAAGTTGAACATGTTGAACTTGTTGAACTTGTTGAACATGTTGAACATGTTAAACTTGTTGAACATGTTGAGCATGTTGAACAACTTGTTGAACATGTTGAACATGTTGAACTTGTTGAACATGTTGAACATGTTGAACATGTTCAACGTGTTGAACATGTTGAACAATTTGTTGAACAATACCACGACGTGATATCTTTCAAAAATTATTCGAACACGTGTTTTGAATGGGCTTGCCATTCGAACACGTCTTTAAAATGGGCTTGCCATTCGAACACGCCTTATAAATGGGCTTGCCATTCGAACACGTCTTTAAAATGGGCTTGCCATTCGAACACGTGTTTAAAATGGGCTTGCCATTCGAACACGTCTTTAAAATGGGCTTGCCATTCGAACACGTCTTTAAAATGGGCTTGCCATTCGAACACGTCTTTAAAATGGGCTTGCCATTCGAACACGTCTTTTGAATGGGCGCAGTTTTCCTACATAACTATCCACATTTTCACTTCCCATTTTCCAACAATCAACCAACCAACCAAGTGGTAGAATCGTCTGAAACGTGTAAAAAACTAAATTTGTTAAAGTTGGTTTAGAACCCTGATTTTGACCTTACTACACCATGGTAAAATGTTCAAACTTATTTTATACATCATATGTTGTCAAAAAAACAAAAATTTGTTAAAGTTGATCTAGAACCCTTATTTTTACCCTACTACACCATGGTAAAATGTTCAAATTATTTTATACATCATATTTTGTCAAAAAACAAAATTTGTTAAAATTGGTCTAGAACCACCATTTTTCCACTACTATGACTTTAGAACATTCAAATAAGTAGCATGCTAAAATGTTCAAACTTATTTTATATATCATATGGTGTTAAAAACTAAATTTGTTAAAGTTGGTCTAGAACCCTTATTTTTACCCTACTACACCATGGTAAAATGTTCAAACTTATTTTATACATCATATTTTGTCAAAAAACAAAATTTGTTAAAGTTGATCTAGAACCATCATTTTTCCACTACTATGACTTTAGAATATTCAAATAAGTAGCATGCTAAAATGTTCAAACTTATTTTATATATCATATGGTGTTAATAACTAAATTTGTTAAAGTTGGTCTAGAACCACCATTTTTCCACTACTATAACTTTAGAACATTTAAATAAGTAGCATGCTAAAATGTTCAAACTTATTTTATATATTATATGTTATAAAAACCTACATTTGTAAAATGTGCTTTAGAAGTGTCATTTTCCAACTACTATAACATAAAACATAGAGTTGTGAAAAATCCCATTCCTTCTCAAATTTATTGATCGTTCCCACGCTCTGAATTAGTGCACTCTGAAATTTATTGATCGTTCCCACGGTCTAGGCCTTTGATGTTTTCAAATTTATCGATCGTTCCCACGGTCTAGGCCTTTGATGTTTTCAAATTTATCGATCGTTCCCACGGTCTGAACGAGTGCACTCTGAAATTTTATCGATCGGTTACTTATTCCTATGCTGTGTGGTTAGAACCATTGAAATATGACTAATTAAATATTATCATAATAATAGTGAAAATAGACATAGAAATATAGCCATTATGTTAAAAAAAAAAAAAAAAAAAAAAAAAACAGTCACAGTCACATAATGTCACAGAGTCACATGATGTCACAGTCACATGTTGTCACATAATGTCACAGAGTCATAAAAGTGAACAAAAAAACCAAAAAAAAAGTTTGCCCCGATGTGGCATCGATCCCGGGACTCTCAGGTTGCTAGCCGTTTGCTCTGCCAAGTGAGCTATCGCGGCTTGACTGTTGAACGATCTGATAATGACATACATACTTGAAACTAATTATGTTCACATAGCAATTAAATAGTCATATAGCTATATGATGTTACATAGTCACATCCTGGGGGGGGGGGGTGGTCTTCCAAGTTTGAGGACCCAGGGGGGGGGTCTTCCAAGTCTGAGGACCCGGGGGGGGTCTTCCAAGTTTGAGGACCCAGGGGGGGGGGGTCTTCCAAGTTTGAGGACCCAGGGGGGGGGGGTCTTCTAAGATTGAGGACCTATGATATGAAAGTGATGCCCGAGGGCGGGTTCGATCCACCGACCTTCAGATCATGGGTCCGCTTACGGGTCCTCTGCTCTACCAACTGAGCCATTCAGGCCAGAAGGTTGATGAGCGGGAAAATATTCCTCATATGCGGTTGGAATCACATCACACATGATTGACAGGTCATGTGACCAATGATGATTGACAGGTCACGTGACTAATGACGTCATGATGATTGACAGGCCACTTAGGGTTATCCTGCTTAGGACTGTCTTAATATGCCAGAACATCATGATGACGTCATGATAACGTCATGATAACGTCATGGTGACGTCATTATAACGTCATGATAATGACGTCATAATAACGTCATGATAACGTCATGATGACGTCATTACAACATCATCATGATGACGTCATTATATCGTCATGATGACGTCATCATGACGTCATTAAAACGTCATCATGATGACGTCATTATAACGTCATGATGACGTCATCATGACGTCATTGAACGGGCGCGCGCTCTTTCGATTACCTGTTTCAAAATACCCATGCGAATTCGAAAACAATCACGTCACTGTTTTCGGAGCCCCATGGGGCTCCGAAAACACTTCGTGACGTCATTTTGACGTCACTTCCTGTTTTCGGAGCCACACTTTTATCCTGCTGAAAATCCAATTCCTTCTCAAATTTATTGATCGTTCCCACGCTCTGAACGAGTGCACTCTAAAATTTATCGATCGGGTTTACCCCCACACTCTGTACGAGTGCACTCTGAAATTTATCGATCGGGTTTTCCCCACCACCTGTACGAGTGCACTCTGAAATTTATCGATCGGGTTTTCCCCACAGTGACGTCAATTTGACTTCACTGTTTTAAAAGCCCCATGGGGCTATCAAAACACCTCCTGACGTCATTATGACGTCACTTCCTGTTTTTAAACCCCCACTTTTACACTACTGAGAGCGTTGTTGACCAACAACCCATCTCTACGGCGGTTCAGCCTGTTACGTATAACACCGTTTAAATGCACTGGGGATTCCTCGAAAACAGTTCGCTAAAATAGTAAGATAGGAATTACATTTTTAAATATCAATTCGCTCTGTGTTTATTTTAAAAAAGATTAAATACAAGGCAGCAAGTGTCGGCAAGCTGTTTATCAAGTGAAAGGGCGAAAACCCATGAAGAAACAGTTCTCTACCCTATATACTCCCTGTCACACACATGACTAATGTGTAGTCCAATGAGTTTTCTTTTTCGTTTTCTTGCAGATGAGATTGTCTGGGTCATGTAAGAAGATTTTCTTATATTAAAACACCTCTTTTATTCATAAATGTAATTTCATAAGGTCTTCTTTTGACTAAATTGGGTTGAAGGCAATACTCAGTTGGCTAAGAAAAAACATGTCACTGATGTTGATGTTTTTTTCTTACAGATTCTTTCCTAAAACGTCTTTTACAGAATGAATACAGCAAATCTGAAGCCCAGACATAAACTATCACAAGACATGTCTGGGCGATGTTTGGCGGCTTATTTGCTGAAAGACAGGGCAAGTGGA
Source organism: Protula sp. h YS-2021 (assembly GCA_949752745.1). NCBI lineage: Eukaryota > Metazoa > Annelida > Polychaeta > Sabellida > Serpulidae > Protula > Protula sp. h YS-2021. The sequence continues at coordinate 25,888,335 of OX457027.1, read as the reverse complement.
GCAAAATGCTACTGACCTTTCGAACTCTTTTTTACTGTGATTATTTCGAGTATTTATGATTACTAAGTAGTTTTTGTATTTGTAATGCAATATAAAGTTAAGAAACAATTAAAAAAAAATGTATTATTATAGTTTGATGGTTTCACTCTGGTTCTTCAAAAATGATAGGTGTATAAATATAATGGCAATGCTGCCGGTACTTTGATTGAGCATTAACAAATGTCATGTTTGATAATTCATTTTATCTATACAGTAGTCATGTGTGTGATATTTCGAAAGAATATCCTCAAGTACGAAGCTTGCCAGAATCAATTCTTTTAAACTTTATTTATGTGAGGCATTTGCTGTAAAAGTGCCTTATATTTTATTAGAATTTTTTTTTGTTCTTCATGAGAAAAACATAATGGCAAGCTACTTTGATTAAGCATCAACAAATCCAACGTTCTTCTGCTGCTCGGTTTGCCAGAGCTTTGATCTCGTAATTCCAAGGTTTCTGATTCGAATCCGCCCATAGACGGTAAGCAGAGGATTGAATTTCGATCCAGTTGCCCAAGCTATGCGATAACCTCTTATAGAATTCAAAATTTAACACCCATTAAGTCTTTCGGTAAAACGTGATATTGATTTTAAATTGATTTTAAATTTGATTCCAGGATATACCAACTTGACAGAGGGGGGATATATATATATATATATATATATATATATATATATATATATATATATATATATATATATATATATATATATATATATATATATATATATATATATATATATATATATATATATATATATATATATATATATATATATGCCATTTGGTGCATCTCATCAAAACGTTGGGTTTGTACCGCTTTATCCTTTCATTCCTCTTTGTTTGACTAAGAACCTAAATATACTTGATAGCTAGAGCGAATTCCGCTAGATAGCGGAATGACCCACTTGCAAAAACCACAAGAGAAAAATTTATGACTGAGAAGGTGAACAGTCACCGAGGTACCTCTTTAGCAACGTCTTTTCTGCCAAAAGTTCGAAATTCTCTAGCCGTTGTAAAAAAATGGTCAAATTCAGGTTGACCATGATCAAGGAGGTCAAGGTTACCAAAGAAAATGAGCCCCGAATCGCTTTATCTCTAACCCTTTTTTCAGATAAAGGTCACCTAACCGTCTCTTTAGGCCCAAAGGATCGAAAATAAGCTCAAAATTACTCTCTCTCTCTCTCTCTCTCTCTCTCTCTCCATCTCTCTCTCTCTCTCTCTTTCTCTCTCTCTCTCTCCCTCTCTCTCTCTCTCTAACCGTTTTTAAGATAATGACCAGCTTCGTGTTTTTGACCACGGTCACGGTGGTCAAGGTGACCAAGGTACCTCTTATATGACGTCTGTTAGGCCCAAAGGGTAAAAAATAAGCTAAAAATCAATATGCTTAAACAAAATAATAGCAGTGCTTCCCTTTTCTGTCTTTTATTGTATCGAAAGAATGCTTTACTAACGTTTTATTTCGTAAAACGAGCTTTTACGAGTAAAAGCGCAATTCGCGTTCTCCACTTTTAATGAGTTCCCTTCCAGTAATATTTACCACGCAAAATAAAAAAGAACTTTTTGTATTGCAGTTTAAGATCCCCTATCGTTCCATCCATCCTTCGACCAATCAGAATGACTGAAACAGTCTGCTAGTCTCGCGATATCGCCATTCCCTTTTTAGCCCTCAACGGCGGTACAACATGCCTAGGCTAGTGGAGAACGCGAATTACTCTTTTACTCGTAAAAGCTCGTTTTACGAAATAAAACGTTAGTTTTACTTCTGAAAGCTTTAAATTCGCTTATCTCCACTTTTAATGGGACTTGAGTCCGGGGCAGGGGAGCCTGCCATTCTTTGAACTGCCCCAAAAAGGTCGCAAATTACACTATGGCTTGCAAAAGCTCGTTATTAAAATAAAGGAATGCTGGGCACTCGATGCACAAGAAGAAATAAAACTTGTCAGCTAAGTTTCAATTCTTTTAATGATTTCCTAAATAAAGTCCGGAAGAGTACCATTCCGGTCTTGTAACATAAGGTAAAATCGGAAACAAAGTAAATATCACAGCAACTGCCAGTCGAGATGAGAAAGGCTTCCAGCCATGCCTTAATCTTTGAGAACTATTACCATCCCCCTCCAACCGCCCACCGGATGGATCCCTACCTCAAGTTCTCACTATTCACTTGCTATGTATTCTTGAACAATTAAGTTTATTAGCAAAACTACAATAAGATCGTAAATCAATAGGATTTATGCAAATAAACTCTTTGACACTTCGAGTAACGAGACTGAAGTGCCTTGACAAGACATGCTAATCATACTTGGAAAAAGAGAGACTCCGTTGTCTAACTTTCTTTCCCTAAAATTCTCTAAATTTACCACATTTATTCAAAGTAAACCTGTAAAGATCAACTAGAATGCTCTAAGACTACTGAGAGTCGGCATAAAATGAAATACAGACAAATTGCGGCTAATTTATGACTGTTTCCCTATATGGGGCCGTTATGGTCCCATGGGCCCATTATGACACTATGGTACCCTGTATTATGATCAAGAGACCGGTCTTTCGGTCTTCAGAACACAAACGGGTATACGGTGACTGCGGTACGCTTGGAACCGAAACTTTCTGAAAGACTTGAAGAAAGATGTTCAGAATTTAAAACCCGAGTAGCTGCAAGACCGAAGACTGGGCTGCACCACTTACACATTACTATCATAAACACCTCGGAATATATAGAATGCTTAATTAAAAATACTCTCCAGCGTTTGCCCGTAGCTTAATACAAAAACGGGACCGAAACTCTCTTGAAGGACCTTAGCGAAAAGACGAAATGTCCAGAGTAAGAAGGAGAAATCCTTCTTGCGGGTTGTTACTTTCGTGGCTTGTTGTTGTTGCCGTTCCCGTTACGGCCCTTGGAAAAGTTGCCCTTCTGCTTGCCCTTGATCTTGAACTTGGGGGACGCAGATCTTCAATAGAAACCACCAGCCTGTAATGGTAGCTTCTGAAACCACGAACGGTCCCAATGAATATAAACCGGACAATTAATCCTGTGAGAAATCTTTCAGATAGTATTTAACAAAAGAGTTGGGGGAAGACCAACAACCTGTTTTTAATATATCTGAAAAGGACACATTACGCACGGCCCTCAGGGAATTAGCCACTTGCCTAACCTGATGGGCTTTGACGTTAAGTTCCCCGGAAGGATTCGGGTCAATTTGTGCCTTATATAGGCTGCCAAAATGATCTTTTTAATATAATTCGAGATAGACTGTTTTGAAAGATCTTTGCTAAATTTCAGCATTAAAGAAATGATGAGTGCCTTTTGATTCTTTGTTCTGTAGGCCTCTGAAATTTCCAAATACTGACGTAAAGCCTTGACGGGACACAGAGAGACTAAGCCGTCGGTATCGGGGTCATCTGGTAAGAGTAATGTGATTGAAAGTTCCCATCCTTTGGATCATAATATGGGTCTTTCCCATGAATCCTGCCCTGCGAACTAGTGTGACCTTCTCTCAAGTGCCCCTATCTTTATTTACCTTTCAGTCCAGCGCATGAATCTCACTTCTTCTTTTGCCCGACGCTAAAGCCAATAAAACGTGAACCTTAGTGTTGCATTTTTCGCTGAAATCATGTCTTTGCTAAAATGTCTGGGCGTCGAAGATACCGCAAGACTAAAGAGAAGTCCCACTGTGCTATGTTGGATGGGCAGTGTGGGGAGTTTACTTTAAAATGTCTTACCAGCTGTGAGAGGGCTGCATCTTCGCCCGGGTCGTACCATGTTGACGCTATAGCGGCCCTATAGCCCTCGATGGAACCTACCTTCAACTTCTCATCTGTGAATAGGTGATCGAGGAAGTCCGCTACCACTGCTGGGCTAGCCTGAAAGGGGTCTAGTTTCGAGCTGCTACAATAGGTGGCAAACTTATTCCACTGAGACCTGTAAATCTTAGCTGTAGAGTTCTTATGACTGTTTGCTATTTTCTCCCTCACCTGTTTGGAGAAGCCCTTGTTCTTCAAGAAGGACTGGTCAGACACCAAAGGTGCAGATTCAGCAACTGAGGGGAGGGGTGGAAGTGATGCCAGTGGGGCTGTGACAGCAACTCCTTGTGGCATGGGATCTGTATCGACCTCACTACCTTGGAGTAGGAGGGTGAACCATGGCGCTTCCGGTGTCCATGGGGCAATGAGCAACAGATATGGTGGTTTTAACTCGATTATCCTTTGTAGGACTTGCCCTAAGATTGCCTGTGGGGGAAAGGCATACAGAACTTCGTCCCGTGACCGCTGACAATTGACAATAGCGTTTGCAAACAGATCCAGAGTCGGGGGACCCCATGGTGACTGGTGTATTACCCATTGAAACGATCGATGGGCTAGGCACTACTCGGTGTTGATAACTTGACCCTGTCTGGAAGCTAAATCCGCCAGAACGTTTAGTTTCCCGGCCAGGCGACGGGCTGAAACGGTTACCTGTTCCTCTCGGGCCCTGGTGAGAATTTGAAAGGCTAGTTTGGAAAGGGACCGTGATGTGGTATCTCCCTGCTTGTTGAGATAAGCTATGGCTGTGGAATTGTCTAACCGAAATAGGACTGCCTTGTTTCTGAGCTGGTTGGCCAGTTTGGTTAGGGCAATCCAGACTACCCGGAGCTCCAGCCAATTTATGTGAAAAGCCTATAGCGAGGGAGGCCACTTGCCCTTCCATACCTGACCGTGCCAGTAAATTCCCCACTCTGAGTGGGATGCGTCTGTTTGAATCTCTGTCTCTGGGGTTGGGGGCTGAAACGGCATCCCTTCGGACATGACCTGCACATCGCACCACCACTGTAGGGCTTGTAGTGTTACCTGTGAAACTTGCATCTTTGCTGCATCTGACCGACCCTGATGCAGCGCCCATCTCACTTGGCTTTGGAATGGCCTGTATTGGAGATGGACCAGAGGGACCGTCTTTTCCGTTGCCACTAACAGACCTAAAAGGGAATCCATGGCCTGTAGTCTTACCTTTTTCCGGGGGGAAATCCTTTGTGGCCTTCGCAATTCTCTGGCAGCGTTCTGGCGTAGGGAACGCCCTTGCTATTGCCAGGTCCCAAAAGACCGAAGAGAAGTGCCAGAAACCAAAAACGTCTTTTCCCTACTTGAAAGGCTAGGAACTTTCTTGCAGAGTGGTGAAGAGGGATATGGGGGTAAGCATCGGAGAGAACTATGGAGGTACCCCGCACCCCTTTCCGTAGTGACCCTTTTATCACCTGGGCCGTGTCCATCTGAAAGGTGACCACTCGGAGAAAACCGTTTATGGGGGAGAGGTCGATTACTAACCTCCACCCCCGGATTTCTTGGGGACCAGAAAAAACCCTGCTGAAGAAGTCCATTTGATTTTCTGGCATTTCCTCTATCGCCTGCTTTTGTGTCAAGCTCAACAGCATTTCTTGGAGAGCTAGACTCTTTTCCGACCCCTTTGGGTAAGAGGTGACCAGTTGTTTTGGCGCGTGGGTGGTTAGGGAATATGGCACTTGTGCCCGTTTCGGTCTCGTTTGAAAGGTAGAGAGTAACCCCTCTTCAGCCAACGTACTACCCTTCGAGACGCCCCCATTTGTTCCAAATTGCTGCCAAAACTTTCCTAGTCTCCCTCCTACGGGCAAGGAGGCGTTTGAGGAGAGCAAATCTTCCAATTCTTTTAAGCTTGTTAAAGTATCGCCAGGAGATGAGGGAATCTCGTGACGGTACTTTGATTGGTTGCTACCTGAACGACTGTGGAGACGGGCCGTCTGTTTTGCTGCCGGAGTTGGGTTTCGGTCTCTAAACAGGGGGCTGTTGTGGTTGCACACTTGGTTTGGGCTGTGTCGGCGAGGACTGCTGTGGTCGTTTCCTCTTCAGATGTCGCTTGAACGAGGATCGGGACATCCTGGACATGAGGGCATAATCGAGCAGTGCTGGAGAAAGGCGTCTCGACGTAGGTAGACCATTGACGTCATCAAAAAGGTGTAAAGTTTGACTACGTCTCTGCTAGCTAAGGCCACGCATTCCATTAGTTTAGAAGACACCGGATCACTAAGGCGTAGCTCTTCAGTGCCTTGAGTGTGTGATCTTGAAACGACATAATGTTCAGGATGTGACGAGAAGACGCCTCTTTCTCCACTAATGAAATGTCCGAGTCACTACGCACTGTAGGCATCCAGACTGTACGCTTCACGGGTTGTTCTAGTGCCTCCAGGGTAATTTGTTCATCCGCTGACCGCTATGGCCCTGCTCGTACTAGGCAGTGCTTAGATAAGTGGAACCGTGACTGTGTGCGACCCTCGCCGGCGTCCATCTTCTTGAATTCCTTCGCGCGAACCGTGACAGCAAGAGCAACGCCCTCGCTGGTGGCTAGTGCAATGAAGGAGTCCTGTTGTGGTGGAGCGGCTTGAGATGTCATACGAATGGGCGGGTCCTCTTTATCTAAATGCGGGGAGCCACACTAGACCTCTGCTAAACGGGCTATCTCTTGAATGTTACGTCTTCCGCTGCGATCGTGGAGGCGGAACTCGAGGGGGTTGCATCCTCGACCGACGGAGTTCTGATGGGGCGTCTGCCCGCTGCCGCTGGGTCTCTCCAAAGTCTTTGCCCCCGGCCTGGGGACCGTACCGGATCCATTGCCCGTAATGGTAGATGGAAACGGGAATGTATCGATATGCCCTAGGATTCTTCTTCCACGTCCTCCACCTCCGACTTCTGCTGGTCAGATACTGCTTCAGGGAGCTGTGATTGTGATAGTTGTGACGTTTGGGGTTCCCGAGGTGAGGTGCAAATTTCCCTCTCTCTGTTGCTTAGAACTGTGGAGAGAGGGGAAGTCTCCATCGGCCCAATTTCCTCGTCCTCCTCGAGATTTGGCCCTAGGGGGCACGCCCACAGAATCCTCTTCACTGATGGTGACATCGCTGCCACTGACTGATCCTCCGGAGGAGGGCGAGAAACTGTAGCTGACAGTCTGGGCTTTTGTTCCTGACTAAGCAGAGTTTCCTGCTTCTGTATTTGATGTTGTAAATCCAAAAGTTGCTATTGCAGTTGCGACTGCATGGATAGAAAAGCTGAAAAGTCACTAGGGAGACGCTGTAGCTGGGGAGGGGGATAAATCCTGTCGCGGTTCAATGTGTAGCTGGCCTGTAACCGCCGAAAGAACTGTCCCCGTGTCCTGTGTGTAACAGTCACTTGTTCCACATAAGGAGACTTGAATGCACCTCCCGGACTGCCAATGGGTTTCACCCTGGGAGATGATGCCTATGCCTCTCGGAGAGGATCCTGTTCTTTCCCTTCCGGGATATCCCCTTCTGCTACAGTCTCAGACAAAGCACGTCCCATATTCTTGGATTTTTTATGTCTCTTGTATGATGACGTGGCGTCCGATTCTGCTCTAGTGTCTACGTGCACGAGAGTGGAGACCTGGCTCAGAATAACGAAGCTAGCCTTTTTCATGGTATCCTGAATGAATTCACGAGTAACAAACGAGGTTGAAGAGAGAAATTTGCGCTTATCCCTCCTGCGTTCGTTCTTGGCCCTATTCCGTAACAGGGCTTTCCAATCCTCTGGGGTGAGATATAGACACTCCACGCACGGGCTGTCTTGCTCGCACAGAGGTATTCCGTTGTTCCGTCTGCAGCGATCGCAGAAGGAGTGAGGGTTACACGAGGTTGGAGGATGAATACACTGAGGCAGCAACGGTGGAAACTGCAGACTGGCCTCTGTCATATCTGAAATGCAAGCACAGGAGAGGCAACCGTAAGAACATGTAGCAAACGTGCCTAAAATACTACATTTTCTCGGCGCTCTACTTCAACTGAAAGTTTTACCCTCCAGACTGTGTACAGTCGCCCAATCACTGCAATGACTCGATGGGGTAATTCACGACGAAAAGAGATGCTTTCTGGAACGGAATAGCGTTCCCGGACCGTAAAGGACTGGATCATAATGGGCCTTCTCGTTCCGGGCATGGGTCCGTCTTGTCCCGGATGGTACCCTCGGACCATCGGACTATAACAGGCATATGGTCCCGTTAGGCCTAGAATGGTCTAGTCGTACCTGTGACCATATTACCACAACGGGAAAAGGAAAAAGACCCTCAGACGTCACAGAAAACGTCTCTTTTCGTCCGAAAACGCTGTCAGATTTGCAGAACCTGCTCTACGAAGACTGAGAAGCGTCCCATGGAGTAAAGCTTAAGCCATTACTGGCCATTTCCGCGATGACACGGCTAGCTGGTAAAGCTGGGAGTCTAAGCAGGCACAGCAACCTGAAAAGATCCTACTCCTAGACGAAATGAGGTGGAACTGGAAGTTCCTCGATCTGAAAGATAGTGGAGAAAGAGCCGCACTTCCCGGGACCGATAAATGTCTGCGCGAGCGTGCAAACTCAACCTAACTTGACCGAAGAACAAAGCGCAGAATTTATGCCACTTAAAGTTCTTAAATTTATCCCAACGCACAGTAATAGATAACATAATCCATTAGATAGTGAATTGAGTAAAATATGAAGCAATTCGCACCTTAACCAGTTCCCTTGCTGCAAAAAACCGGCAGCACACAGAATGGCGTGTTGTAGTGACGCCACACAAAAAGGGAATGGCTATACCGCTAGACTAGCAGACGACGCCTCAGTCACTCTGATTGGTCGAAGGATGGATGGAAGGATAAGGGATCTTGAACTGCAATACAAAAAGTTCTTTTTATTTTGCGTGGTAAATATTACTGGAAACCCATTAAAAGTGAAGATAAGCGAATTCAAAGCTTTTGCGAATTAAAATACACAAACTCATTGCGTTCCCTCTGAGCACTTCTTGCGCGCTATAATACTTAAGCCACTGTTACCGCCCCGGCTAATTCTTTGAAACATGGTGTTCAAAACTTTCTCGGATTTTAACCAGGTTGAAAATGTACGAAGAATTTCTAACTTCCATTACTGTCGCTTAGTGCCTTATCTGTCGCTGCATTGGCTACCCTCTGAGTAACTCTTGCACTCTGTAATCCTTTTGCCGCCGAATTGCAAACTGTTATCGTTAAATTAAAAGTTATGTCAAAGCACGGATAGATTTGTTTCATGCCAAGTAAAAAGTTATGTTTATACAGTCTAGCATGGATAATTTTTGAAGCTATATACATTGGACTAATTTGCTAAATATAGTCGCAGCAGTATCCAAAATTGTGTTTGTCTATAACATACAGACTGTTACTCAGTTGAGGCGTAATAGATATTGTTGTAAACGAATATTACTTTCATTATGTTTGGACATCAAAGTTGAATCTATGGTCAACCCACAACATTTTACCCCAGAATGACCAAATCTCCCAAATTGGACCACCTCTGAAATAGTGCACATTTTTTTCGGTCCCAAGGGTGGTCCGATTTCAGAGGTTCCACTGTATTACTCTACACCCGCCTTGTGTTTATATATAACAAGATATTCTTCCCAGAGGTCAGCTATTAAATGACAACGAGGCACATGCAGGTTAATTGTAAACATAGTGTATTTTGTTATTCAGGAAACAAATTTTCTTATTTTCATTTTATTGGCGTTGCCTCAAAGGTCATTGGATATCCTATTTTTCAAGGCCAGGCCTAAAATTTCCACAAGTGCTTGTCAGTGAAACAAATGCAATTAAAATTCATTAAGTACTGTGTAAAAAGATCCAGGAGCACACACACTGCACTATCATTGCGATGTAATATTTTCTAAACACGCCTTTCACCATTAATGTTTCTTAATTATATATTCTTATTTTTTGCGTATGCGCTTATGCATGTGTCTACGCCACACTGAAATTATCGACAGAGCCTCTGTATTTTTTGTTTTGTTTCAGATCCAAGTAGAAAGATGTGGCCACTCGTCTACAACGTCTACTCGTACACCTCGCCCTCTGGCGGCCAGCCGCAGCCTAACGCCGGCCCAGCAGCGCTTTCGAAAGACTTTCAGCCAGTGACACCCAGCTCCCCCCCCCCCCCCCGCCATCCGGGCGCCGTGTTCATCCGCAACGTCACTTCTCGGTAGTGTTGGTTTCCGTGGTAGTGCCAGAAACAGTGTTCATAGGCGGAATCCACAGGCTCCGCAAGCAAAGCATTTCGACTTCTGAATGAATTTTGGCGATATTTGTTTATTTTTTGTTATGTTAGTAGCATTTGAGTTATAGCAATTCCAAGTTATATTTATATGCCAGTATGTTGTTTGAATTTAATATATTTTTTTAAGTCGGAATCCTTATTGCACATTCAAATACAGCGCAACCTCTAAAATCGGACCACCCTTTGGACCGGAAAAATGTACCCTATTTCAAAGGTGGTCCTATTTGGGAGGTATTGTCATTCTGGGGTGAAATGCTGTGGGTTGACCAGAGATTCAACTTTGATGTCCAAACTAAATGAAAGTAATATGCGTTTACAATAATATCTATTACGTCTTAACTGATTAACAATCTGTATGTTATAGACACACACAATTTGGCATACTTTTGCGAACAAATTTAGCAAACAAGTCCAAGGTATATACAGCGGAACCTCGACATCGGACCACCTCCCTATTGGGACCACCTCTGAAATTTGGCACATTTTTTCGGTATCGAATACGCTCCATAGACTTCAATGGTTAAGGAAACTCCCAATTGGGACCACCTCGGAACGGACCACTTCTATCAACTTTTTCGGTCCCGAGTACCCAAAATGCCTGAGATCGGACTACTGTGGGACAGAGGGGCAATCACCCTTATCTGTGCGGCACATTATTCACAACACTTAGCATGTTGCCGTCTTGGATATTAATGCTGATAAGGACTATGGTAAAAATGTGTAACCAGAAAGGGGATTTATTTTGTTATCTATTGTCTAAACAATAGCACCTGACAATATACAAATCCATTGCTTTACCTCTGGGTACTTCTTGTGCGCTATAATCCTTAAGCCACTGTAACCGCCCCAGCTAATTCTTTGAAACATGGTGGTTAAAACTTTGCCTCTAAATTATCAGGTTTTCACGTCACATAAAAAGTAAGAAAAAAAGAAGATAAGAAAACTTCGTGGATGACGTCACCCACTGATTTCGACGATGCCCTGTCTTTATCCTTTATGGGCAAATTGAACAGACGCTTAGCTCAGTCGGTACAGCGTTGGTCTTGTAATCCTATGGTCCCTGGTTCGAATCTGGCCAGGGGTGGAAAGCGGGGGATTGACTTTCGCTCAAATTGCCTCAGCTAAACGACTGCACAGGATTATTCACCACCACGGAATTCAAAATTAGCGCAAATGGGTCTTCCGGCCATCGCTTAAAAAATTCCATTGGTCCTCCTTTAATGATTTATCCGACTTACTCCTTTAACTTTCATGCAAATTGTTGATACTTTGGCGCAGAAATTAATCTTTCATTCTTTATTCTTTTCTTGCCTCTTAAAAAATAAGAACTGATTTCAAATATAATTAAGAATTTGTAAATTTTGTGTTACTTCATTTATATTAATTATATCCAGTAATGTTATTTCGTTAAGCAGCGCATTGTTGAAAATATCCCAAATTAAATTGTTTTAAATTTACATACATGTGCCTATTTTTGGCATATAATTTATTTCCTCATTTGGCGATTTTCTCTTCAAAAAGAATATTTTTTTTTAAAAAGCCAAAGGGTAAACATGGCAGAAAAAGTAACATTAATGCGGTGTTTATTTTCTTATTGGCATACGTATTTTTTTACAAATATACTACATGTTATAGATTGTCTCCAGAGCGATTGTGAAATAAACTTACTGTTCTTTTTGCTCCTTGCTAATGAACTTCTTATTTTGTCCCGTGTTTTATATTTCGACGTTTCCCGAAGTAGCACCTTGTGAAAGACAGTCAGCACTCGGTGTCTAGGACAACTGTCGCTGTGCAAGTGCTTCTGGACACCTGCTGGGTAGACATCTGCAGCTGTCGGACAAGCGGAAAACCAGCAAGAGCAGAGTTATTCACTGAGAAATAATTGGAGATTTTAGCATAAAATCCTGTTAGAACAAGTCACTTTTTAAGTCTCTTGTGTAGCGTCTCAACTACGCCACTTTCAGGTCCAAAAAGGAATGTGTTATTACCTTGGAACAACGTCGTAGCGAGGTCAGATTTACGACCAAAATATTCAGACGACCAAATGCGATTCTGTGGACACCATTTTCCTAATTGACAGTGTGAATACGTGTATCTCTTTAGTGGCGGCGTTTCATTTTTAATAGTGACAGAAAAATTGCTTCAATAAACCCGTTGCCTAAACAATATTGTGCTCAAGGCACTGTTTCCTTACCAAAACTCAAAATGTTGTCCTATTTAGAATCCACTTTAACGATAAATTTTTTGTAGCTGTGTGACTGCCGATAACAATGCACAGCATCACTTGTCTATCCTGTTTAGTACTGTCACTCCATTCGATTTAGCCCTTATTCCCACTTGCAAACAATGTTTGTAAATGGGTATGCTTAGCTAGGTAGTTCTTGCTTAAACACGAATACGGTTTCAGTAGGGAATAACCTCGCGATCTAAAACTCGACATTCATGGCCAAGGTTAAAGATCATGTGACCTTTAGATATCGAAAGCGTTAGAGAAAGACAATTATCACGAAGACAGTAAGAGTGATTCTGAGCTTATTTTCTACCCTTTGGGCTTAAAATGTCTTATGTGAGAGGTGTCAATCACGGTAAAGGTAAAAAAATCTGAAGTTGTCCATTACCTCGAAAACGGTTAGAGAGAGAACGATTCTGAGCTTATTTTCGATGCTTTGAGCGTATCTTCAGGAAATACAAAAGTTGCATTTCTGTACAGATTTGTCCAATTGTACGTTTTTGTCCAATTTTACGTTGTAAGGGTAAATTGTAGTTTCGTTATTCTGTTGGCTTTTTCAAAACATAATTCGTTAAGACGGCAATATAAATCATTTTAGGATATAAAAATGAAGCATTTAATATTAAACACATTTATTTCCCATTAAAGCTGCATCATTTACTGTGAAGTGTACATCTCAATACTTTATCACTTACTTAACATTTATTAAACTTCTATATTTATCTTTTCCTGGTTTATAATAAATATTAAAATAATTATGAAAAAATACAAAGCAATAAATAAAAGTTATATAAAGAAATTGGCTAATTTAATACTGCGACTGGAATAAACAGTAAATTATACAAGACTGACTTTCTTGCGCGTAGCGTACTTTTGTTTAAACATACCACATTCTAAATAAATTACTGTGCTTAAATTAAACTTTAACCACAGAACAGTCTGTTGGTGGTATGGTGGTAGCGAAAGCCCTTTCCTCCACTATAAGAAATAACTCTTTAAACTCTTTGCATATTATCCTGTTAACTCTTGATTCCATGCCTTAATACTTCGACTAAGCTTGGCTTTTCATTAGATATTCATTAGATGATGTGATTAGATTTGTTCCTGAACAGTTTTATCAGTCTTCATTCCACATGTGACGATCAGCAGATGACTGCTCTTTAAGAACTGCTAATAAATCTTTGTTGTCCATTGCACCAAATATCCCACCTAAAAGCATTCATTAAGCGCTCCATAAAAACTTGAAATAAATAGATACACATTTATTATTATTAATTTGCGTACAGTTACATTTATATCCATCCTTAATTTTTACCTATAACAAAGTAAACTCACAAACAACGGGATAAGTCACTAGACGTTATGCATGCCAGACGTTCCTACACGTTCTAAACAAAACACATATGTACACGTACCTGTATGCATAAACAAGATTTTATTTCCTTTAAATTGCTGTGGGTTTTTATTCAGTTCCTCGAATAATCCTCTTGCGGCTTTTCCAGTAAATGTAGGATCCAGTAAAACACCGGTTTCCCTTCCGGCACGGCAAATGAAATCTGTCAACACAAATCAAATTTGTTTAAGATAACAAAACTATATTATATTAAAACTAAGGAATCGTCACTTTATTTCGAAATCTATTGATCTTGAGATAAGATAATCAGAGCAATGCCCGAAATTGGATTTTGAGAAAACGTAAGTCTAGAAAAACTGTGACTATTATATTCAGTTGAATAGAAAGATAATATCACTGATTTAGTTACATTTGCCTTATTATTTACATTATGGTCTCTATAGTCTATTAAAAAGTGGATTTATTTCTCGAGAAACACATGCAGGCAAAAATCTCTTAACTGTAAAACCTACAATAGACATGTTTATCTTCTAAGTACCTAAGTCTTGTTCGTGAGCCTCTTTTCCCAAGTAACCTTCGATGCAGTTCAGGACCTCTCTCGATTTGATATGATTCAGTCCTAGTGTTTGGAGTTCTGCGTCGCAGTGGTCATAAAAATATTTTGGTGAGTTGGGGGTGACTATAATCCCATGCAATCTAAAATAGAAAATCAAGGCATCGTTTAAGACATGGTTGTTACTTAGTATTTGTCTAGGAGAAACAATGTAAATCGAAACTCGTACTTTGACAATAAAAATCAATTTCGCATTTGTATAAGAACTGTGCAACTCATAGGGGTTAAAGATTTCATATATCTGCAGTCATATTTTTATTTCATTATCATTATTTGATATCATAAAATGTAGTAGTAAAAGCTCCAAAAATTTTCATACTTTTCAAAATTTAATTTTAAAAAATACAAGTAGTTCGACTATAAAATTTCTTTTAAAAAATTGTTGAGCAGTGTACCCTAGTCTGGAGTTTGCGGCTAAGTGATTGGCTACCACTAGACTGGCGGCGGTGCCCCCGCTACCACAGGCAAACACGATGTCAGTCACGTGCTCCAACATGCCTTGCTCTATCAGTTCTCTGAATGCCTCCAGGTAACCAAACAACCCCACCGTGTCTGAGCCACCAACAGCAAGTACGTACGATTTCTCGCCAGTTTCATTCCTGTAACAAGATCAGCAGAAAATCAATACCTACTCACTTTACCAGAGATTCAAAACTACTTCTCGTGACAATGTTAACCACAATATGTAACCACAGTGTAACAGGGGCTTTCTCAGAAGTGATATTATGACCATTTCTTATCTCGATTATTTATATTTCTTTTCATTTAGTCATGATGTTTACAATTTCACCACTTTTCGTACATATAGTGCTTACTCTATTTCGTCTGATAGTTGAATTTGATTGGACCACATTTCGTTGCTAAAAGGTGAAATCTTTGGTAGAAAATGTACAGAAGCTCCAGACAAAGTGTTGAGGAACATATTTCCTTCCAAACTGGCGTCATCACCATCCTAAAAACAGGATCGCCTTGTTATCACTGGCCAATTTTAAACTGAGTGAGTTCACAAATGGAATATTAATTTTGTTTTAGAACTGACAGTGTGCATTTAAAGGAAATAGTAAGCCAGAAATGCAATTTTCAGCCGTATGTTAGATCATTGTCGTTATTCGGATAGAAATATAGCTTAGATTTGTCTTCGGTGAAATTATGCAACAGTGTCACGAGCCGATTAAAAGGATTTGAAATAGTCAAAGATAGTGACGCATTTTTCACACCAACCTTGACATTTGATAAGAGGAGCAAATGACACTTGAGGCCAACTTCTGCGGCAGCTACAGCAGTAGCACGGCAATGATTTGATGAGTGTCCTCCTGTTGTAATCACGTGCTTACAACCTCGTCTCAAGGCCTCTGCCAAGATAAACTCTAACTTCCTGACCTAAAATTTTTATAACACCTTATTCAAACATTCAAACAACGAAATGTTTATTTTTTCCAGATCTAAGTGATTATCTATATTTTGGACTATTTAAAAAGTGTTATTTCTTTACAAAATGACGAGGCAAAGTTTCACACAAGAATCCGATAACCAGAAGTTATCGCATCATCATGAATCAGTGAAATTTATACCCCTCTTCTCATATTATAAGCTTTACATAGCATTTTTCTGTTATTACATTTATTTGTATATGTACAAAATGGTATTTATCGCCTTTGTCAAATTAAGGTATGTGCACTAGAGATGTTGCTTTTGTGTAAAAAGACGCAAAGAGTACCACAACGTTATGAGAGTAGCAGAACATTATATGTGTGTGGTCGAGCTTCGTTTGCACGAAAATGTTTCAGTTTATTATCCATGTTTGAAGTATTTGCTCATGTTAATAGTTGAACTAACACTCTGAGGTCAATTCTTGCTACTCAATATGAGTTTTGAATAAACGCTATGCTTGAAAATCTTCCGTATTTAAAACGAAACACTGGGGTACCTTATTTCCTGATAATGCGCAGCCAGTCATGTCGTCCCTCTTAATGAACACCTCCACGTCTTCAGGCAAACCCGAAATGTCCCATCGATGTACTGGCGTTGGAAGCTGGGCAAGCTGCAAATCAAAAAAAAAGAAGGGAAAAATTAATAGATGCATATACAATGTGTTTAAATATCGAAGAATGTTCAAAACAGAAGGACAGTTTTTCATCTTCTAAAGTTAGGGTGAAAATTTTTGCACATAAAAACGATGGTGGAATTAATAAATCGTCGGAGAGGGAAAAGAAGAATTTAAACTGATATTTGATGACGTCATGAGTGATGTGTAATTTTACGCCACTGCCTTCCACCATTCTTTTGAAGACTGACTGAGTGTTTTACAGCGGTGGATTACTGTTTGTGTCCATTTGAAGTGTTCTTTCGGCATTACTCGCATTTCAATATAATATAATCTGACATTAATGTTTGCAACACATCGAATAGTTTCAGCCATTATGTTTTTTAAATCCATTCAAGACAGCAGAAAGATGATGATCGAGTGATCTTTAGGTAGACTATAATATAACGCTCCAAAAACCAGGACCGTATTTCACTTTTCTGGGCAACATAATGAATAGAACGTTCAAACCATATTGCTGTCACTCATGTGCATTATAAAATAACATTATATTCAAACACACAAGTAAATGATTTTTTTAAATTCTTTCATTTCGAGTTCATAACGTTTCGGAAAGTTTCGACAATATGCAAGAAAGTATGGATTTCCATTTTCACATTTATTACCTAGTCATTTAAAATTGAAATTTAGATATCAAAAATTAAATTTCTGAGATAAAAAAACACTTTAATTCGACATGTCTTAAATTCAACAAGAGACATCTGAAATTCTATTTAGAGATAAAAACAATTGAAAAAGAACATGAATA
Organism: Protula sp. h YS-2021; assembly: GCA_949752745.1. NCBI lineage: Eukaryota > Metazoa > Annelida > Polychaeta > Sabellida > Serpulidae > Protula > Protula sp. h YS-2021. Next base: position 25,871,181 of record OX457027.1, on the reverse strand, counting down.
CCCTGAGGTTTAGCGGTTGCATGTTGAGGTGGGCCTTCCCGAACATTATTAGAGAGCCAAGAAACAATATTGGGTGCCGGCTATTTTGCTAGTGACAAAATAAACCAATGAAAATGAAACGAAACTGTTCGTCAATTATTTTGTGAGCGATTGCACCAACGTTACATTAGTGAATGATCACATAAACTTGACGAAATTTGGATAAGCAAGAAGTGTAAATTAAATCTATTTTCGTGGTGCGGATGTAAAACCATAAAGAAAGCTATAAGTAATTAGCATGTTAAACGTTAAAACATGCTATATTTACAAGCGATTTTATTTAAATTCCTGCAGAAAAACGTTTGAGAATATTTTGAGACTATTTATACCCGATTTCAAACATTTGCTGCTGAATCTTAGATATGAAACATTGATCTGAATTATTAAATCTAAGATATCTAAAACAGAATTGAATTATTGTTATCTTAAACTGAAAGTAACAACAATTTGATACCTAAAACAGAAGTTTAAACGACTTTAAACCAACATTTTATTCTAGGTATCAAAATGTAATTTTAGACATCTAAAATTGATTTTAGATCTCAATTATTAATTCTTGATATTAAGAATTAAATGTTAGGCTAAAATATAGTTTCAGATATCTTTAGTAATATCCAACAGTATGCAATAAATGAGGAAATGATGCACAAAACTAAAATCCACGATTTTTAAAATTAATATTCCGTCATAGCATTAAGCATTCAGTGCTTACCTCAAGTTTCTGCTCTGGAATAAAAGCCAAATCTGAAGCCCATTTCGGTGCGTCGTATGATTTCAGATGGCTTGATGAACAATTCCAGTTGGCCGACATAATTTATGTATAATTTGCTTCGTAATTAAAGCTAACTGTGGTATCACTGTGTAAGTAATTGTTTGTTTGTTGTCTTCAGTTTCTTTTGCTAACTGTTCAGCTTTTCTGAGCTTATATACAGCGAACACGGACGTGTGTCTTGGCTTTCCAATGACTAAATTATGACGCATCCTGCAGCGCAAAGCATCACGAGAATATTTTACGGATATGAGATAATATCTGCGCGTCGATTGAGGATTTCCTCTGGTGGGTGGCTACAGTGATCTTTCAAACTTTCACTGTATCTATTTTTACCAGTAGGTAAAATAAGACATTAAAAAATGAGTGTTACTTTAACAAGGAGACTCTTCCTACGCTTTTCCCCGCTTAAAAAGGGTGGGTACTTTGAGGCCAGGAGGAGTGCTAATTTCAATTAAAAAGGGGGCAACTCTCATAAAATAGGGGGCTTCTTTCAGAACTGTAGTCTGCGTTTTGTTAAAACAGAGGGTATTACTTCAAATTGCCACTCCGCATTAAGGGGTCGTTTTAAAAAGCTATAGACACGCATGGTAACCACATGGTGCGTGAATCCCCCCACCCCCTCCTCCGAGTTAAATGATTGTTTTGCTGCAGTTGCAAATATTATCGCCAAACATATCTTCACTCCTTAATGAAATATGTGATTGACAAGTATTTACCACATGTGTACCAAATTACGCAGATAATGTTACCATAGATCTTTAACATATGTTATCCTAAACATGGTTGTAGCTCATATTATTTTGTGACCTTATATGGTGATCACATATTTTAAATATATTGGTCTCATATTGACCATGACAAACAAAGAAGGTATAAAACATTTTTTCACCACATGGTCAATATTTGTTAAACATGTGTTAACCAAGTGGTGCAATACGCGGTGACAAAAAGCTTTGACCACATGTGTTATTAACACTTTGTTTTAAATGTGACTTTTTTGAAACTGCAACTGCTACTTAACAAGATCGTTTTAGTATTTTTAAATTAACATAATCATATATGGTTAACATACATTTCAGAGATACGGTAAATTTAAGTTTATATGGTCAACAAATGTCAATCATGTCTTTTTAAGAGATGTTAGTAATGTGGTGAAAATATGTTTTGAGACGATTACTGAGGTATAACCTTTAATCCGTATACACGGTCTGTACAGCAGGCACTAAAATGATAAGTACTCAGATGCAGGTTCCAAGTACACCAAAATGTTCGGGTATGATTCTGAGGGACTGTCGTACTTACACCTATTTTAGTGTTTAAATTGTTGACTGACGATAAACAGCGTCTATAATAATTTTTTCAGAGGTCAGCCGAAGGTTTTTGGGATCCAAACACACCTTATTTTAAGGTCTGACAAGTTCGCGCCGAGTGCCAATTTCGATTTTTTTAAAAAGGAGGGTAATTTTCATTCAGTAGGATGCTGTATCCATTAAGGGTGGGAAGAGGGGTGGGGTCCTGCCAGAGCTGCACTCTTTTTAAATAGGGGTATTAGCACTCGACGGACCTGCATGGTAAGTGACTGGCCCCGTAATATTGGGGATTACGTACTCTAAAATCTGCAGATAATTCGTTGCTCGGCTAAAAGTATGGCCTGGAATTAAGTTTACAGACTCCAGAATAAAAACCTATTGCCCACAATATACTTTAAGCAATTCAGAACACTTGTAATTGTGATAATTAAATACTTACCATATACAAGTTCGAATCAGTTCTGAATCATGTGATAACCTCATGTTTACAAATATTTGCTAGATGGCTAAAAGTTAAAAATTTGGTCATCATGTAGTTGTCATGTGGTCGACATGTGGTTCTTGACATGTTATCCCATAATAGATATATAATTAAACACATGTTAACAAACCAAATATCAACATATGGTAAAACACATAGTTGACACATGTTGGCCACATATTGTAGTATGTTTGTTTGACGATTCCTGGCGTAATCAAATATACTATTCTAAAAATAGCAAGCTGTGCTCACATCAAAATCAGGATTGAACATTGATTCGCTATGTGGTTTGAGTCCTGTCGGTGGGCCTAATATCATACCATCAGATATTTGCGACAGCCATTTGGTTTAAAATTGAATTTTAGTCGCAATAGTGATGCTAAACGAAAAGTGTAAAAATGCCCAACTAGTCAAAGCTTTTGTGACTTCTCTCGAATTTCATAATTTGTGCAGTTTAACCTAGTTGGGCCTTAACTGGGATTCGCTTTCATATTTTCATATTTTGCATTAAAAATGACAACATGGGCCAAACTACTCCAAACTAAGCCAAAGTAGCGAAAATAACACTTGAAAGCACAAAAATACGACACTGGAGACTTGAAAATTTAGAAATCCTCAAAGACCTTCCGTAAAATTAATGTCACTATGCCCAGTTGCATATGAACTCTTGACATGCTCAATTTTTTGAGATATAACGTCGATTTGAAGCCAAAAACTCGGTTCACTCCGACTTCTAATCAAAGTCTTTGGTGCAACTTTGAAGACTTCGGAAAATCAACTTTTTTTAGACGTCGAAACAATTGACGTGGTAAAGACTTCATAACTAAAGAGCAATGCCATTATGTTAGAGTTAGAGAAATGCAAAGAACGTACAACACGAAATTTCAGAAACGGGTGAGTATTTTTCCGCTTTTTTCAAAACATATTCATAACAACTCATTTCATCCATTCCCAGTAAAGATTACGACGTTGGGTCAACGTTGGATAGACGTCGAATCCGATTTTGGTTCAACTTCGGGTTTTAGTTGTTTATGGAAGTCGAAACAATGTCTGCTTTGCGACATTGGATAGACGTTTTACAGAGATTACATAGCTAGGCCCGAAATTCAGATAAATGTGTATTTTCGCATGTTTGCCTCATGCGTGTTTGCTTCCCTTCCAAAGTCTAAGATCCGAAGGTGTTATTTTCCCAATATCAGTATAAAATCTTTAACATGTTTATGTGACCTTGGGAGTTCCAGAAAACATAAACCTGCACCTTCTCAGAAATGTGCTGTGGCAGAGATAAAAACATGGATGCAAAAATAAAATGTCAACCAACTGCACATTACACAGCTAAGCTGAAGATAATATGTAAGGCAGGCAATGCGTATTTTTGCATGTTTCTGGCGTGTATGTGCTTTCTTAATGAAAATGAGCTCAAAATCGCTTCATCTCTAACCGTTTTCGAGATATTAGTCAACTTCCGGTTTAACTTACCTATTATGTAGCGTTGTTTAGGCGAAACTGAGCTCAAAATCGTTCATCTCTAACTGTTTTCCAGATAATAGTCAACTTCCCGTTTCTGACCTTGACCGTGACCCAGAAGGTCAAGATCACCGTGGTACCTGTTAAGTAACGTTGTTTAGGCCAAAAGTGTCGAAAATGATCTAAAAATCACTGCTGGTTTTTGACCGTGACCGAGAAGGTCAAGGACACCGAGATACCTCTTTTGTAACGTTTTTAAGGCCTAAAGAGTAAAAAATGAGCTCAAAATCGATCTATATCTATCCGTTTTTCAAGGTAGATGGGCCTATCGTCAACATAGCGCGAGGTCACGTGACGTTTGACCTGAACGAAAATGTCAAATTTAGGATGGAAGGTTTCTCCCTATTAAGTCTGTTTTATATATTCAAACTGGAATTTGAGCACTTTTTATGGTCACTTTTCGTGATTAATGGGCGTTTTGAAAATATTTGACCTCAATTTTACCTTAAACTTTGAGGTCAAGGTCAAAATATTTGCGGTTTTACCAAGATGTGATGATTGTCTATAAGTGTACCAAATATAAAGCTCCTCTGACTCAAACGCTGGGAGGATTTTTTTCGAAACCATTTTGTGGAAAAAAAACTTTGACCTCAGTTTAACTTTGACCTTGACCGTTGAGGTAAAAAAAAATTTGTGGATTCACCTCTCGTCACTCTCTAGATGTGTGCCAAATTTCATCTTTTTCCATCAAATACTGTAGGAGGAGTTTTCTGGAAACAATCCTAACGGAAAAGAGAGGAAAAAAATAAAAAAGGGCAGAAACTGAAAAAAACTACAAATTTATATCCAGTTGCAAACGAAGTTTGAAAGTGGGAATGAAGTGCACTGTGCTGCATTTAAGCACCCTTGGGAGTGAGCAGATATCGGTGATTTGGTGCGTAATGCCACTTGGTGGTCAAGACTAGTATCTCTAAGTCAGTGCATAAGGGCCTGTAATGTGTGACTGCGTCTCATGAAGCACTCAAAAACTGTTTAAGCGTCACGCGAAAGTTCATTAGGAATTTTATTCTCAGTCAAAACATTTTGCTTATACAATGTATTTAGGGAAATGCCTAAGGAAAATTCCTCCTATCGGCATATTAACTGCATATTGGTATTGAATACATGAAACATGTTCATACCAAATAGGATGATGATATTATGAGTAATTCTGTCAGAAACGAAAATAATACATCAACTGTCAATCAAACGGAGATACGAGAATTGACACGGGTTGATTATTTAGGAAGTATATCTTGCATACAATATCACTTCAGTGTCAAATCGTCATAAATGGGTTGAGTCATAAGCTATTTTGAAAACTATTTCGAATATATTATTGTATGTTTTAATAATTTCTAGAGAAAGTACTCGCTTTGGAAGTGGCGACCTGGATAGAGCTCAACTCAAAATATCCGGTCTTCAATCTCTGTTAAGTTCAACAATAGAACACCTTGGGAAATCTGAAGGGTGATCTGTCAAAATAACTGTCACGTGGGATAACGCTTGATCGTGTTTGGCGTAATTCTTGTTTTGGTATGTTTTTGTGCATAGAAGACTCGTGTACTGAAAAGAGCAAGGTCATGATAGAGTTTTATATGAGTGAATAAAAAAACTGCCACGTGTTATAACGCTTGCTCGTGCTTGACGTAATTCTTGTTTTGGTATGTTTTTGTGCATAGAAGACTCATGTACTGAAAAGAGCAAGGTCATGATAGAGTTTTCTATGGAGTGAATAAAGAAAGCATTTGATGATCTACAAGCGACAAGGTGGTGTGGGTACTATTCAAAGTACTCATCCAGCAAGTTGTCATTTCCTCGGCGTTAAGGGCGTAATTATGTCGTTTGCGAAAGACAATTTTAAAAGGTCCTCAACCCATGAGAAATATCATTTTTTGTTTATTCGAACAAAAAGCATAATTTTTTATCGCAAATGAGCAGCTGTGAGTGCCATCCCAATAGTATGGTATCCCAAATCATTACGCCGCCGGTATCAAAGTGATAGATTTGGCTGACACAAACTTTACTCGTAACGTTCGCCGATGACTCTTGATGCGTTGTCGCCTACATGCACGGTAAAACTGAAGCCTGAACTCTCACTAAAATGGCACGTTGCCAATTACGCATTTCCAAGGACCTTTTTCAGTTGTAATCTTTGGCCGAAGGCGTCGGATTTCTATGTCTCCGGTAATTCACCACCATCGGGATCACCACTTTGGTGTGTGTTCGATTTCCAGATTTCAGTTTCGAACGCTTCGAGGTCTATCTTGGGTTGTCATGTGTAATGTTAACGCCCGATTGTACAATGCGTTTCATAAGTCTGGAATATTTTGACAGAGGGGGATTTGTCGACATGTTTTCCATTACATGCGTCAAAGTTTCCTTTTTAGCTACAGTTTGACACCATAAATAATGAATTTCACATTGAAACAAATTTGTGTCTTTTTCTCAAACATGAGGGGGGACAGAAACTAATCTCACAAAATGACAGGATTGCTGAAGTATTTTGTCTTAGCAACATTAATTCTTGAAGGCTGTAAGTAGAACTAAAGGCAGAAACTCTTCTTTTAGAGAGACATCCATTTGAACAAAATTTAACGAATTGTCAATTAAATTTTGGAGACGTAAAATTTAATTTTAGACAGGAATAATAACAACACTATTTATGAACTCCAAAAAGGTTATGCAGTGGAATGCAACAGCTATGCAATGAACTCTTTTTGTTTCATTTTCTTTTATCAAACACATCAGATATCAGAATAGTTAACACTTGACAAGCCTTTGGCTTGCAAGGGCTAAATGAAGTTGTGCGAGCAGCCGTTGGTATCTTTTTTTCTTGCCAGTGATCGGATTTCCTGTGCCATCTCCTCCATTGGCACTACGGGCCCTAGGGCCACGAAACTTGGGAATTAGATAGGACTTGATATGAACGTGTGTATGACACTTTTTATTTTCGCCTTCGATTTCGTTTTCTTGTTTAAAACGCCATGTGAAAAGAGTATTTTTTGCAAGTAAATGTGGTGCATTTAACGCACAGCACAGAACACCACACAGTTTGCTCAGCTTTGTGCGAGCTTTCACTGCGTAAATAGATAACACGGCATATGCCTGATCAGTCAATAAAACCTTAAGTCAACAAAAACTAAAACTACTCGGCTTATAAGACGTATTCAAGCTTTGTTGTTTGCTAATATATTTAGTTTTTCCTTGACAGTGGTCCGATTTTTCTTCTTTGACACTATGGACCCTAGGACAACGAAACTTTGGACATGTGTAAAACTTGTGAATAATAATGATAACAACACGGAAGCCATGGCCCCCCAGTTTCAGAAAATGACCCCTAAATTTTTCGCTGGGACTGCGATGGCCCCAAATTCCATAAATTGCCACCAGTTTTTATGGCTGGGGCCATTGTATGCATGTTGTAAAATACTTTATATTATTCAAGAAATAACCCATTGAAGGAAGTATTTTTGCGTTTTAATTTTTATCAAGTGTTTAACATTTGCTGGCGAAATGCGGTTCTAGTTTTTTTTCAATTTTTAAGGTTTTGTTGCAAACTCATTCACTTGACATATACGATTACAAGTTGCTGTTGTTAGTCCTTTGAAACTGAGTGTTTCATATAGTTTTATAGAGGATAAAGAATAACTGCTCTCCCAGAGTAAGTGTAATTTAAGTGTTTGATAGGATCAACCAGAAAAAAACACACCAGACCCAGGACATCCACCTCCTTTAGCACGTTAGGTTACTCACAAATTTCTGTGACCTTAACATCGAGTCAAAAGCCTGAAGTTGCACTTTATCTCAAAAACTATAAGAGATAGAACAATTCTGACCTCATTTTCGACCTCCAACCCTCTAAGACATTAAGTAAGGTATAATTTTTGGTGACATTGACCTTAAGCCGCTTTCGAGTCAAAAACCGGAAGTTGCCCTTTATCTCGAAAACCGTAAGAGAAGAGCCATTTCGATCTATTTCCACTTCCACCCTCTCCTCAACGGTGCATAAGATACACCTTTCGGTGACCTTGACCTCAAGGCAACTTTCGAGGTCAAACCGGAAGTTGCACTGTATCTCAAAAACGGTAAGAGATAAAGCAATTTTGACCTCATTTTCGACCTTCACACACTCTTCGACTTTCGTAACGTATAACTTTCGGTGATCTTGATCTCAAGGTCACGTTAGAGTAAAAAATCGGAAGTTTAGAGTGTTTTCAAGCGTTTATTTCGTCACTCGGTGGCGAAATCGGTCTAGTTGCATTTAATTTCAAACTGCGTGTTTCTCATTTGATTTGCGTCCGCATGGATCGTGTGTTCCAAATATAAAATTAATGTAAACAAATGCAGTGGTTTTACTCATTTAAAGTGCTCCGTGTAAGCGCGCATGCTCAGTGGAGCAAACTCCAGTGGGGCAAAACATGAAATAAGAAATAAGAGAAATGAGAAAAATACACTAAAAGTACTGACATAGCGTATCTATGAGGTGTTAAAACTTTATTGGAACATGATAAAAGTTATTCATGACATTATAATGGGCTTCCAACACAAAAAGAGCACAATTTCCATTTCAAATGGATTTTGACGTATTTTCCCATTGACTTCTATGTTTCTTAGTGTCCCTGCTCCTAGGTTTATCCCCCAGAACTGGAGTTTGTCCCCCAGAAACTGGTTTTTTGTGTGTAAATCTCGTAGACGAAACTGTGAATCTCTATTGTTGATATCGAGTTGGGACATCTACAAAACATATGCCAAAGATAATCTTCTTCTTAGCACTCTTCGCACTTTGTGCTTTGCCTAATTCATTAATTATCTTAAACTAGAAAGCGAATAATTTTGTATCAAAACAGGCCTTTTCAACTGTTATAAGAATGCCATAAAATTTTGCGAAATGCACTCCGCGTTTGACTAAAAAGCGTGTATTATTTCAAAATTAACACTCTGCGGTTAGGGGTCGTTTTCAAAAAGTCATGGACACGCATGGCAACTAATTTGTATACGTGAGTGAGGCCCCGAGAGAACACGGAATTTTACGAATCAAATAGAACAGTGTTCCAAGAAATTAACTGTTCCAAAGGTAACTCTCATCTTTAAGAAGATCTGATAAAACTTTGTTATGTGGTTTGTAAAACTCTTTCAATTTTTCTCTTGTTTTTGGTAACATTTTTAGATTATTTAACTTGTTGTCTGAGTTTGATTTGACAGACAATGATTTATTCAGTGTTTTAGTAACATTTTCCAAAGCAGGCAAACCAATGAACGGAAAGACTTTCTCCTGTAATATCCTTATTTGGTGGCCTCCGTAATCTTCTAGCCTAAGGAAAAGAAAGTTTTCTCTTCCAAATAGCTTCAACCATCTTCTGATATAAATCGAATATATACCGATACGTAATCTGTCCGCCCCAGTGTGCACCCACTCCATGCTTGGAAGGCCGTTTTTCTGTTTCAAACTGCTCATTGGTGTATCTGTGTAATTCAGACCATATGCACATCGGCTCACGGGTAACACTTTGGTACATTTATTCCACCACCTTATACCTTGAAGCACAAGTCTATGAAAATGTTGAGCAGATTTTGTATCCTTAGGACCATAAAACTTATAATCTGATAGTAATCTATCCACTGGATTTCTCATGATGATAATAACTTTTGAATTCGGAACAATGTGAGCTATTTTTTCAGGCATCAGTACAGCAGGTTCTGATAATCAATCCTCTGTTGGCCTCTTCACTGTCCCAGAAAGTCCCGCCCCAAACTGTACGGGGCGTGGCTTCAATCAACATGACAGGGCACGGCATTCCTGATTGATAGGTGACTTGAATTCTGCTACACAATTTATCATATTGATTAGTTTTCGCCTTTCTCTGTAGCATGTCTAATCTTTTTCTATACCTGTCCCAGGTTTGAGGTTTTATGGCACCTTTGATATCATCCTGAAGAGTAAAATTGTTTTCGTTATGTTTTAAACAGCAACTCTTTATAAGAGATGTACCAAAGTTGTACTGTGCCGTATATTGATTGAGCGTAAAGTGGTACCTTCTGAAATATTAAAAATAATAGTAAATAAAATGTAACACAATTTCAAATGTATAACCGTGCCATAAAAAAGACCAATCAGTAAAACCTCATAGCTAAAAGGTGTAAAGTTTCACATTTCAGATATTTAAAAGTCTACAAATCTAAATGTTCGACTTTAAAAAAGAAATTTCAAATTCTATAAAAAACTCATAATATACATGAAAGGACAAAAATACAGGCACTAAATCATATTAACGTTGGTCATTTGACAAAACATTTCTGTCAGACTTTTTTAATAAACTTAATCAACCAAAGCAATAATTAAGTTATATATACATATATATGTAGGTAATTTCGTGAAATAACCTAACTTATAGGTTATTTCGTGAAACGGCAAAAGATTTTAGGCATTACGCGAATTTACCGAACACGGTTTGCCATTTCGTGAAATGGCGGGTTTCCAACATTGACTGTAACACACACACACACACACACACACACACACACACACACACACACACACACACACACACATATATATATATATATATATATATATATATATATATATATATATATATATATATATATATATATATATATATATATATATATATATATATATATATATATATATATATATTATGTATAAAGAGAGCTCTTACCGGTGGTTGTCCCAGAAATGTGCTTCTTTGAGGACAGACCCGTACAAATAGGGATGATTAACCATTTTATTGTATAGGTCAGTCGTTCCACATTTGCTAAACCCAGCCAGAATTATTCGTGGTATGCACTTCAGAATGGTCCTGCATTAAAATATAGTTAAGACATTTTTAAAATAAGTCATTTTCTTCAACGCAGTTGTACTTTTTGTTCTAAATAAATGCGTTTTCAATACATGTTATTTTAAATAATTATTAGAATCTTCTTTCAAGCACCGGATATTCATAACTTTTAAGTTTGAATAAATTTTATAAACAATTTTTAATAGTTTTATCAGTTATTGCAAGTTGTCAACTATTCGAAGTTATTATTTCATTGACAGTATTCAAGGGTCGTACATAAAGTGCGCATAGCCAAGTCGGGTGACGTGGGAGTCTGGGCTGTACGCGCGTGTTACGAGGGTACCCAGTAAACATTGCGACACTCAACTTCGATAAGAAGTCTCACCCAAAGTCGGTTGTTTACGGAAGTCGAAACAATTTATAACTTCTAACTTTGAATTGACGTCGATTATCCGACGTATAATCAGCTTTGCGCAAAGGTTGTAGGTCAAAACAATCTCTATCTTCCGACGAGTGTACACGTTCGGGAAAACGACGTTGTAAGGGCGTCGGAAAAACATTTATCCAGAATTGACGGATACAATCATTGTACGATCACCCTGCGTCTGAGCACCACCCCTACCCCATCCTAGGGTCACACGGGCACGCACGATACGTTTGGGGTCGATTTTCATAATTTTGTTTCAAAAGTAGGTGGGAGAAACTTGCCCGCTCTTGAAATTGTCATATTTTGCGCGCCCATTTCGGTCTATTTTCCAAGTGACCTGTTATGGCTACCATTTCAGGAGAGCAATAACACAAGGCCTTGTTTTGTTTGTGAGTCCGACTTCTATACAACGTCAATTTCAGACATCTATCCAACGTCAAATTTCCGACGGCTATTCAACGTTGCACAAAAGATGCTGGTCCCTGTATATAGATTCATTCTTTTACTTTTGTACTGCACTAAAAGAGGCAATTCTTGAGCTCAAAATTTGTGTTGTTATTACTGATATCGGTAATTCAATTTTTTCATCTCCAGAATTTAACTGACGATATTCGTTAAATTTTATATAAATGCGAACCTCTCTTAAGATTTTTTTGCCATCTAAAATTCAAATATCGATAGCAAAATATAAATTAATGAGATCTACATCAACTTATTGATATCTTTGATTATATTTTGATATCAAAAATTAGGATTAAATGTTCAAATGGTATTGTATATGGCATTCCATATTTGCTCACCTGTTCCTCAAATTGACATAAAAACAGCCACTGTTTATTCTATCCAAGAACTCGATATTTGGAGCTTTTATAATGTCCTCTGACGTATATCTCAAAATATCAGCACTGTAAAATGTCCTGGAGTCAGAACTATTTTTCTTTGAAATGTTAAAATATAGCACTGTATCAATAGGTGTTTTGTTATTTTGAATAATGGAACTTAAAATAATAATTATCAATGGGGTAAGAAAAGCAACGCTTATCAGTAACTTGCTAACCGGATACTTGTTTTCGGAGCATTCGCAATATTTATTCATGTTTAAAATATCTTATATATGTTTCTTGTAGTCCTGTTTTTTTTTTAGCTATATACATCACTCACAAAGGTTTGCCACAGGAGATGAGATTATTCAAATGAAAGCAAAGTTTAAAAAGATTAACCATGTGTCCCTTGTGAAGGACTTAAGAAATGTGCACATTGTATTGGAAACGGGTCAGCAAATACGAGCGTTGAAATATACAATGAGGTCCTTCGAAATGGTCAATGATACGGTAGGTTTGCTGGGTTATAACAAACCATAATTCTCCCTCCCACCTCCCCCTTTCGCCCCTGCGAAAATTGAAAGTACGTGGATTAACATGCATTGAGATTTGCTTAGAAGTGTTTTGGTCTGTCAGTCCCACGCCCTTCCACACACACACACACACACACACACACGACTAGTTAAACACCGTGATGAAAAAGCAAATTAAATGGAAAATCTGATGTTTTTGGTTAATAATGATAATTCTCTTGATTAAATTTATATCCCATTCTGACTGGTATATTCTTATAAGCAGTAGTACCATTCGTATCATATTAGAAGAGCACATATATTTAGCCATATTGCTTGCCCTGTCCAGTTAAGATTTCTGTGGCATAACATTCTGTTTTAACAGTTGCAGTCACTTCACTTACAACGAATCATGTGGAATTTACATTGTTGGCCATGTTCTGCCATTTTATCATATGGGAGTGTAGAATCTATTTTGATCTTTAACTATTTTACCGGGTTGTGTGGGGGTTAAGGGGTGGGGAGGTATTGGAATACGAATAATAACAATGGAGGATGACCTCTCAGGCTACACATCCGTAGCTGGACTCCTTCAGCACGTTGAATACGAATCAGGGTGTGTACCAACGCGATAGCCGTCCGCTGTGGGAATTTCAAGCGTATAAACGTCGGCCAGGGCCGAGTGCTTTACCGTTTTCATCCGTCGAAGCGCTGTGCTGTCAAACACGGCCCGTTCTGCCGACGATCTGCCATATCCCTCGGCCCCTATAGTAGGCAAACAAACGCACCGTGTGGATGCCATCCATTCCGAGCGTGTCGGACATACCACTGGTAGCGACGAACGTCAAGACGATTCTGGGTTCGGCGAGACACATCGAGAACATTATATCGCTCAAGGATCACGCGCTAGGAGTCGGAAAACGCCACTGGACGACCTTGGTTTGACGACTCGGTGGTTACCAAACTCTTACAGTCACTGCAGTGAGTTTTTATGAGGATCCAAAGTCGGAGTAGTGTCTTATAAACAATTTAAAATTAAAAAATAAATAAATAAAAAATGAAAATAAAGTTTACCTAGAAAACGATGCTTTGTAGCCCGTTTTGATCCAATTTTTGCCCCCCGCCAAAAGGTTTACGTTCGGATCGATCCACATATTTTTGGTTCATGCAGGGGTGGAGCTCTGGGGGGGAGGTGTCTCGTATTGTCCCTGTGGTAGTATTCGTACCTGACAGAGCGCCATCGTAGCACGCATCAATGCCGTTGTTACTCAACAGTCAACCTCTACGGCGGTTCGGTCTGTTGTGTATAACACCTTTTTACTCCACAGACCCACTGGGGATTCCGCGCAAAATAATACTCATAAAAGAGAGGAATCGCGGATTTTTAATATAGATTTTAGTGACTTTGACACTCAGATGCACCTTTTTCACCAATGCGCGAGAATACTCAATACTGAGGGATGCACAGTGCGGCTAGATAGATAGAAATATCAATCCGCTCTGTGTTTACACATAACAGATAGATCTCCTCAGAGGCCAGCTGTTCTATAACAATACATCAACACAACAACAAGACAAGTGTACATGAAGCTTAACTAGAACCTCATTTCGCTACCGAAATGTTAAACACTTGACAAAAATTAAAACGCCAAAATACTAAATTATTCTTCATTTCTAAAATACAATTTAAGATACATGTAATGATTTCAAGATATCTAATATTGTATTTTAGATATTTAAACTCTAATTAAGATATTATAGATTATTTGTTATATCTAAAATTCAATTTCAGATATCAACAATTGTATTTTAGATCTTTTAGATAGTCTAGATTGTTTATCATCGGCAACTATCAGTAAAACGTGTGGATGGCAAAACAATAGAAGAAGTGACCGCGTCGGTCAAAACTTCTATTCCAACAAAAAAAAATAATAATAAAATAAATAAAGTTTCTCAGCTCGCTGCCAGATTTTCTACGGGTGATGTAATTGAATACTAGCCACAGCATATATATATAAGTGCCTTGCAAACGTATAAGGTTGCAAAAAGGAACTCAACCAATTCTGTGAAACTCGAATAATACAGGCACAAAGCCGGGTGTGTAAAATGTTTCGGAATCTCTCGTGGCTGGTGCATTCGCCTTCGTTATGTTTTGACCAGACTTCGACACATAGAAATTATCCTCCTTGATTTACATCAAGGCTAAGTTACTGCTCTGAATAGTAAAACTGACAGAAATGTTGACGAGCGGTTATCAAGATTCAGGGCAGGTGTAGAGTGACAAGCGGTAGCCATTTCCTCGGGTGGTTACGTACAGCCTACACTGTGTGCACACGGCACCCCGCGGCGAACGTACAGAGGGTGTCGTGCGTACAGTGCTCCACCGACCACTAGTCTCTACCTCCTGTAAGCGGTTTTTGCCACTATCAGCGATCAGTAGCGATCCGCGCTCGTTCTCGTGACACAGGTAGGGCGATATGACTTGTCCCGAGGCTCCCGATCCACCCTCGCCTAGCGCTTGTAGAATTTTCCCCGAAAGTGACATCACAATGAGCAGATTGTCATGGTTACTGCATGCGTATATGCGTGCGTCGTTGACGCTGAGCGTGACGTAAGCTCCGTCGCTGACCGGAAGTCTGAACGTCTCGAGCTTGTCCCACTGGTCATGTAAGGCATCGAAGGCGTATGTGCACTCCCTGGGAGGGAAGCAGCAATAGCCGTAGAGCATGTGGTCATGGAACACCACGCTGGTGAACTTCCCCGTGTCTATCTGTCTGACGTCAGCGCCGCTGGCTGTCACCTGGTACAGCCCGTCGCTGCTATTGGCTATTACGAGACCGTCGCTAGACAACTCAGTGACGTCATGAACGGATCCCCAGCGTCTGTTGCGTATAGTCCGCAGCAGCTGCAGCTCATCGTTGTATATTTGGATAACACCTCTGTCCTGGCATGCCCACAGCTGCTGACCGATTAACCTCAGAGCCGCTGGACACTTCTTCAATCGCACTTCCTTCTGGCGTATAAACTGTTTCTCAACCAATGTGAATGCGCTTACAGTTCGAGGCACATCCGCAGTAGGCCGCGGCTGTCCTCCACCTCTCATCTGTAAGACGGCCACTAGGGAAGCATCCCACCCGACCACTGGTAACACGGCAATCTCCACTTCCGGTGTAGAAACTTCGCCATGGTCATATGACTTTTTCGCGCATTCCAAAACAAAATGGCGTTGCAGTGCCAATTCATTTTCATTGTCTTCTATTTGTCTGGCAAGTTTCGTTCTCTCTTCCTCGAGTTTATTAATCTCCCCACGGATGAAAGCAACGATTCGCGCGTTGATAGAGTCGAAGTAGTCATTCACTTCCTTAAGTGAGCACTGTCGGAGATTTTCCGACGCCTCGAGTGCCACTTTCTGCTTTGTTTCTAGGCCACATATACTTTCGTCGATTTTATCCATTGTTATCTGTGAATAGTTGCATGGCAACGGGTCGAGATGCTGGTCTTCCAGCGAATACACGTTACCTTTGATTGTGTTGCTTGATGATCTCGCCATTTCTTTTATATTAGAATGAAATTATGTATCCATAAAACAGTCAAAACTGCGAGTATTTTTTCGTAAATATGGCGTTAGCATAGGCATGCTCTTGCTGTGTTAATAATATTTTAGTTATAATTCGAAGTGTAATCTTAATAGTTGTGCAAAATCTTTTATATTAATCCTTTCCAGTGAAAATGTGGCGTTCTATAGACGTTGGATTGACGTCACGATCATGCACCCGATCAACGTCGTGATTTGGTTGATTTTGCTTGAAAGTCGGAATATCGTCTTTCCCTTGACAATTTCCCGTGAGCGACAATGTGATAAGACTGTGTGTGTATGTGTGTGTGTGTTTTTTTTTTGGTTATGCTCTCCCAGTCGTGATTAAAACCCTTGATCTTTTTTATCGCGTGAAATAGTATTTGTCCTTGTCATTATCAGTGTATGGTGTTGTTTATTATGGTATTGCAGGCTGATTCTTGTCGCCGGCATGTGATGTGGGCGGAACTAAAATCACGGGATTGTGTGTCACTTGCTTATCCAGCCAACCAATGGTGGTTGTTGTTCCGGGGAAAGATGTCAGCCATCCGTCTCCAAGCGAATGGCGTCACTGGTCAGCTGGGATGACTAGGTGTCCCCTTGTTTGAATGGTTACAGTAGGGTTGTTTAGCACGAAACCCACTAAATTGTTTGGTTTTTTAACTTCCTCTGTGCACGATCCTTTACTGAAAGTTGGAGCCTCATGCCTCTGAAAACTCTTGGCACAACGGTATCGGACAAATGACCAGCGAGCTGAAGCTGTAGACCCTCATTCCACGACTTTGTTGTTGTTGACTTTGTTGTTGTTGTTGACTTTGTTGTTGACGTGTTTTCCCTACCCAGTTATACTGCGAGGTTCGGTCAACGTTGGCTAAACGACGTTAAATCATCGTCGGATTTTGATTGATTGTGGAAGTCGAAACACGCCTGTCGACGGTGGATAGACGTTTATTATTCGATGTGTAATCAACTTTGTGGAAAGGTTGTAAATGGAAGTCGAAATAACGTAAATATGACGTCATACATATCCTGTAGTACCGGACGACCTAATGGTGGGGTACCTTGACGGAGGTATGACCACAACACCTTATAATTTTCGCTGTTCGGATAGCGATTGAGATGGACATTTTCAAATCATCTCTCGCCTCTCGTCTCTCGCCCGACATATTATACAGCATCAAGACCATGTTCAGCTTCAATTTGCAACAGTTTTGCAACGTTGATTAATCAGATAATCGACATATATCCAACGCTGGCAGCTAGACGTTGCTTCGACGTCCATAATCAACTAAAACTCGACGTTGATCCGACGTGAGTGCGGTGTCACCATATTCACTGGGCCAATTTCTAGCGGCCAGAGACTGGCTTTCAAGGATTAACGCTGTGATGCCTAACAGTCTTGTTGTCCATGATAAAAGAACTGCAAGGCAAAGGGACAATAGAGGAAATGGCATGCAACCAGGCGAGGTTCTTGACCGCGATTTTTTCGTTTCCAAGAAGTCAGTGGATTTGAGACTGGTCATAGATATCTCATCCCTGGACGAGTAGGGTTAGGGTCAAGGGGTTTGACACTGTTCATAGATATCCCATTCCTGAAGCAGCAGGGCCAGGGTTAGGGGGTTCTGGACTGGTCACATCTATCTCATCCTTGAACGATTAGGGTTAAGGCTAGGGTCAGGGGGTTGACACTGGTCACAGATATCTCATCCCTGAACGAGTAGGCTAAGGGCGAAATCGGGGATTTTGTGAAGTAAAAACTGTTATCCACTTCCGTTCACTTTCCATGCACTTACAAAAGTCCTTTTTGTCTCGATTCCGTTCTGATTGTTCGCCTCCAGGGACGGTTCTGATTGTTAGACTCCAGAGTCTGTTCTGATTGTTAGCCTCCAGAGTCTGTTCTGATTGTTAGCCTCCAGAACCTGTTCTAATTGTTAGCCTCCAGAGCCTTTCTGATTGTTATCCTCCAGGGACAGTTCTGATTGTTAGCCTCCAGGAGCGGTTCTGATTGTTAGCCTCCAGGGACAGTTCTGAATGATAGCCTCCAGGAGCGGTTCTGATTCTTAGCATCAAGGTGCAGTTCTGATTTTTAGCCTCCAGGGGCGCTTCTGTTTGTTAGCCTCCAGAGTTCGGTTCTGACTGATAGCCTCCATTCTCAACGAGAGAGAACCATCCTCTTTACACCTGTTGCCATAGGGCCGTACGGACCGACCCCGAAGGCTGAAGGGGGCCACCATGCAATCTGGCCTATGAAAACTGCATGTTAGTTTTTTTCTATCATTTCTTTGTACGCGGACCTCTAGGCATGTAATAAAAGCAGGGACTGGGTTTCTTTTCATTTAATGATATATTAACGTAATTTGAAAATGCAATGGTGTACATATTTTGTTCACAGCATAAAGTACAGGGAATGCAATTGCTGTCTATCAGTTACAAATCCAATGTCCCTCAAATTCACGTTATTTAACACAAATACATAACATTGATTTGAAAGAAATTAAAACCTTGCAGTCTGACACCTTTTCTGAAACGGCGCCATGGTCACGTGATTTTGAATCTTTTAGAGCAGGTGTATTTAGGGTCCCAATGAAGGCAAAATCAATTGCAGTGAACAAAATTAAAAAAAAAAGACTTGAGGTCAATAGATTTAGTGTAGGGAGTGTGATGGTGTGGGTTGTTGTCAGATATGGTTAAAAATCACCTTTGTTAGTTATCGATGGCAACTTAACTGGAAGGCGTTGCGCGAAAACCGTCTCAGAAGGCGAAATCGTTCCGCACTGTGCTAACCATCGGCCATCGACAAGAACAACGGACACCCTCATTTGGCTGACATTTGTGCAAATCTTTAATGTTCTTATCAGATGCATAGCCTACAACGCCTCCGTACTCATCTGACACGAGCCCAATCGAATACGTTTGAAGCATGTGGAATGGTACAGATCAAGCCCATACGCCTCCACCACTGGGCTATTGATTGTAGAATGGCACAGAATTCCGCAATTCTTAAGGACGGGTTCACGCCACAACCTTTCATCCACCAATGAGGAATTAACATTTTCATCACGTGATCAAAAAGTGCCAGTGACTGCGTCAGGGCAAAAAGCATATTTTCTCACTCTTTTATACCAAATATAACAGGGTCTTTTTCTTGTTCTGGGCCGATTGCATACATTTTGGCCCACTTGTCACATGCCAGGAAGTTATTTCTTTAAATAGTTTTTACCGTTTAGAAAAATTTTATTACTTAACATAAATATCGAGGAATTTGTGTTGATATCGCTCATTATGCCCTTAGTTACCCATAATGCATTGCATGAAGGTGTCCGCAAGAATGGACGATGAATCGGCTCATTATCTTGATGACAACACGCGTCAATGCATTGATCTAGGCCTATTACGAGATATTGAAAACTAAAAGTGCAACGTGACTTTAGAATGTTATTAAATTACCGTTGTTGTAAAGTTTATATTTGACTGAAGTTTCGCATATTAGTAGTTAATATCTCTTTTGTCACTGTGTAACTTCAGAAAGTTGCGATCAATATACTGCTTTAAAGATAAAAATTTACCTCTGTCATTATGTTTTTAAATGCATAAGCATGTGTTTAAAGCGACGACCGGCTGCACATCCGGATCTGTCATTGGTGACTGTTTATTAGCCGACGTTACACCCTAAACCTCGCGAACTGATTTGTGACACCATACACCTCCCCGTTACTCAACGTGTGGAATTTTTAGGCTAGTCGGTTAGAGCGTTGGTCTGGCAATTCCAAGGTCCCAGTTCCGATTCCGGCCAGGGGGTGTTAACCATGGGATTGACTTTGGCTAGGCGAATGCTAAATCGCCACGAAATTCTGCTATCAATTATCGCCCATTCAGTCTTTCGGCCTTCCCTTTAAAAACAAAACAATCGTAGATTGCACATCCCCCGCCGCACCCATTTACACTATATATATTTTCTTCCCTTAAGGTATAGTAAACAACGAAGTCCAAATTGTGAAAAATCGCCAAAATTACATTTTTTAAAGAAATCGAAAAATAACCTAACGTTGCACAACTACAATTTATATACATTCTTCCTGTAGGGTTTTATTGGTCTACGGCGAATAGTAACCAAGATACAGCCTGGACAAACTTTTTCTGAAAAACGACAAAGTCAAAATTTTCAAAAAAATCGCCAAAATGACATGTTTAAAAAAATCGAAAAATAACCTAACGTTGCACAACTACAATTTATATACTTTCTACCTAAAGGGTTTTATTGGTCTACGCTGAATAGTAACAAAGATACAGCCTGGACAAACTTGTTCCGAAAAACGACAAAATCCAAATTTAAAAAAAAATCGCCAAAATTACATTTTCTGAAGAAATAAAAAAAATAACCTGACATTGCTCAACTACACTTTATATACTTTCTTGCTGTAGGGTTTTTATTAATCTCTGAGAAATAGTAACAAAGATGCAGCCTGGACAAAGAGGATTGCGGACAGACGGACAGACGGACGAACACGAGGCGTTTCTATATCCCCCGCCCCCGGCTAGGGCGGCGGGGATAAAAAGGGCATTATCTGTCAAGCATTATGAGCTCATGCATTATTACATGCAATTACAGTTTTACTGACGCCGTTTAGAATCTATGTTGTTTACTTGTATTTTGAATAAAGGAAGGGTAGTTTTTAAACGAAAAAAAGTAAGCTGATGATTCCTTTGGCCAATCAAAATGAATATTTTTGACAACAACCGTGATAAGTTACAATGCATGACACATTTTCAGTCACTTTCTCGGCGTCAGGAGGCGTCAGTCCTGCTCCCGGTATGAAGCATCATTTTCGCCAATAAACACTGCAATATCAGCAGGTTTTAGCTGTGAAAAATGAAAGATAAATCTCAATGTAGAACATGTTTAAAGAAAGGCCGAAGAATATAAAACAATTTTATATGAAATCTGTAACAAAGGTCTTGAAAATCCTGAAAAAGCTTTTCACAAGTGTCAAAGATGACAAGGTCTTGCCAAATCTGCAATTTTTGACATCAGCGGTCAAGGTCAATGTCAAATTGAGGTCAAAGTAATTTTTTATACGATATGGTTTCCAGAAGCTCCTCCTAGCCTATTAGCTGGAGAAGTTTCAAATTTCCTACACTAATAGACAATAACATCATAACGCTAAACTTGCGAATATTTCTGATCTTGACTTCAAAAGCAAGGTCAAAGTGAAGTCAAAATATGTTTCGAAATGCCTATTTAAGAAGAATAGTTGGGAAAAGTGCACAAACCCCAATTTGAATGCATAAATGTTTTCACAAGGGGCCAAACTCGCATCAGAAAACTTTACCTTAGGGTCAAAGTTAAAAACAATATAACAAGAGAGGTACCTCAATAACCTTGACCCTCTCGGTCACAGTCAATGCAAAAACCGTAAGTTGACCAATATCTCGAAAACGGCTGGAGATAAAGCCATTCTGAGCTCATTCGACCCTTTGGACTCGGTCATGGTCAAGGTCAAAAGCCGGAAGTTGAAAATTATCTCATGAACTGTTGGAGATGGAAAGATTCTGATCTCATTTGCAACCTTTCGGGCCTGTAAGACTGGTATAGGAGATACCTCGGTGACCGTGACCCTCCCGGTTATGGTCAAGGTAAAAAAAAACAAAGTGTTACCTCACAGAACGGTTAGAGATAGAGCAATTTTTAGTTTATTGTCAATTCTTTGGGGCAATCAACGTTATATAAGGTGGATCTCGGTGTCCTTGGCCTTCTTGGTTGCGGTCAACACCGGAGTTCACCATTTTTTCGAAAAATGTTATAGAGCTTATGTTCGACCCTGTGGGTCTAAACGACAACACATAGGCAGTACCTCGGGTGACCTTGACCTTCTCGGTCACAATGTAACACAAACATTTTCCCTTGTGGTTGTGGTCATTTCGCTATCTAGCGGAATTCAGTCTAGTTTCTTTTTTACCTTACTTTAACACCATATGGAGGACATGTACGGCACTGTGCATATAGCCGTCGCAAAGCAGGATATCCGCTTCTGTGCATTAACATCAGTCATTGGTCCCATGGAAGGGCTTCCGTCCTTGGCATATGAGACCTCTAAACTGAGATTATGCGCATTTGTTTCCTTTTGCTCATACTTAATTTGATACTTCTAAAGAGACTTTGAAGTGTAGTCGCGTTTGGAATAAAATTATTGCATGCATTTTTTTTATTTTTAGCTTTTAAAAGCATTCTAAAAATAGACATCTCATCTCTCTTGAAACTAAAGGATCCAACAACCCAAGGTTTGAAGAGAAATAAAATGGCAGCCTGTTTCTGCAGTCAACATCCGCCTCTTAATTCCCACAGAAGCTGGAACAAGAATATGTGTTAAACCAGACCGGAAGTGGTCTTATTTAACATCTACCGAGCCTTCTGGAATAAGACTGTGTGTTACGCCAGAACAACAGTGGTGTTACGTTCTAGGATCTTCATAATTGTAAGCAAGTCCTTTGTATTATTCTGGGGCAGGCGCTATTAGCTATATTCACGCCTCTGCTGGGTGCGAAATAGTCTTGACGTCACCGTGACATTTTCTTTCGAAATTAGAATTTAACCCTCTTGATTATGACTTGATACGCGAAATAATAGCTCTTTGGGGGAATTGTATCCGATTGCGTGATAATTATCGCTTTCCATACTTAAATTACTGCAATAACGACCGGTCAATGATTGATTACAAGAGATAAACAACCCTATTGTGATATTTTTAGCTTCCTTAAAACCACTGCAATTTTTTCATCCCACGCTATTGCAATTGTTGCATAAGTTTTCCCTGCGCGTAAAAACAGCCCGTTTTTACGTAGAAAAGGCCTTTTTTACGGCCAAACCCGTAAAATCTACCTGTCAACGCATTGTCTGTAATATTGTCCTGTGCATAGAAAAGGCCTTTTTTACGGGTGCTACAAAGGGAAAACTTACGCTTCAAGAGCGTAATTTTTCCCTGCATCAATAAAATTCAGCTTTAGACATTGTGTCTCCCTATCGAAACAGGAACAAAGAAACAGTATATGGAGAGGAAATAATTGAAATAATGCGCTCACAGGTGAAATATACAGTCTTGCCCGTAGAAAAGGCCTTTTCTACGTAAAAACAGCCTGTCATTTCAGTATTGAAACTAGACATGATGTTCTGGGGCACAGGGTATTTTTACGCCATCAATCCGTAAAAAAGTCCTTTTTTCTTTTAACTATCACGCCTTAAAGCAAGATAAAGTTAAATCTATCTGTAAGTTAAAAGGGCATTTTTTACGCCTTAAAGGGCGTAAAAAAGTCATTTCAGCCACAAAACTGGACATGAATTTCTGACGCACAGGGTATTTTTTACGCCACTAATCCGTAAAAAGCTCCTTTTTCTCTTTTAACTATCCAGGTTGAAGGTTATATATGTGTAAATCGATTTTTAAGTCGAAATGGAATTTTTACACCTTAAAGGCGTAAAAAAGTCATTTCCGAAATCAAACTAGACGTAAATTTCTTATGCGCAGGCCATTTTTACGCTATACCGTCCGTTAAAAAAAATCCTTTTTTTAACTATCAACTTCAACACTAATATACCTGTAAATGGATTTTTAAGTTGAAATGATGTATTTACGTCTCATGACGTAGAAAAATCATTTCAATAATAAAATTAGCCATGGATTTTTTACGCACAGGACTTTTCTACGCGACTATGTGTAGAAAAGTCCTTTTTTATTTTTAACTATCAATCTTTAAAGAACTGAACCTGAAATTGTAATTTTAAGTTTAAATGACATATTTATGTCTCAGGATGTAGACAATTAATTTCAGCAATAAAACTAGACATTTCTTCTTAACCTGAGTGCTTGGCCCTTCCTCGCATCCCTCCTAATAATTGCCTTTTATTTAAAAAAATAAAATCCTGGGGATTGGGGGGAAGACTTGGTAAAATATGTTTCCATGCGTATCCAAAAACAAAACGGGGAGAAAGTGGACAATTCTGAGGCCAGACGCGGTCCTCGCGGAGTACCAATTTCGTTTAAAAAAAATAAGTGTCATTCATCCTCCTTTTCCACAAAAGGGGGCTATTTCGCAGCAACACTCCGGCTTTTGGTTAAAAAGGGGTCTTATTTTAAAACTAGCAATCCGCGTTTAGGGGTCGTTTTAATAAGTCATAGACACGCATGGTAACCATTCGGTACGTGAGTGACCCCCCCCCCCCGCCATCCCCCCCCCCCCCAGCTACTCCCCCCGGGATAAATTCATTGGTATCTTGAAAAGTAATTTGCAGGTCATTTATGACCAATTAATATTTATGACGAAACACACTCTCAGCGCGTTCGATATATCGTCATAGAATATTGAAATCATTTTTTCGGGAGGGGGGGGGCGACGGTATGAGGAATGACGTTTACTCAATAAGCAAGATAAACGAGGTGCTAAAATAAAATTCAATTAATCAGTTTCTTCCTCAGTACCACCAAAGCGCATCTGTAATAAGCGGTGGTACTGAGTCTCGCCGGTGGAAAACTCAGTGTTACGTGCTTTTTCAGAGGCGTACGCAGCTTTATGGGGAGAAACAATGTAGATTCAACAAACAAATTACAAAAAGCTGTCAATCAATACACAGGGAAAATTTACGCGCAGGGAAAAGTTATGCAACTGTGAGCGTAAGTTTTCCCTGCGCGTAGAAAAGGCCTTTTTTACGAAGTGCAAATCTTACGACAGGGAAAACTTACGGGACAGCAATGCCACGCTCATAACGCACTTGTAGGAGTG
This sequence comes from Protula sp. h YS-2021, assembly GCA_949752745.1. Classification (NCBI taxonomy): domain Eukaryota; kingdom Metazoa; phylum Annelida; class Polychaeta; order Sabellida; family Serpulidae; genus Protula; species Protula sp. h YS-2021. The sequence goes on along the minus strand of OX457027.1, from coordinate 25,846,164 downwards.
CATCGTTGGAAGGCTATAATGTAAACAATCGCCATCAATGCCATCATGTGATCTGGTTTTTACAGTGTGTTCTGTTGGTTTAGTTGATAAATAATTCACTAAGGAATTAATCGTATCGACAATCCTGCAATAACTGTTAATAAATTGATGGAAATAGCATGCTCCACGGGTAGTTATATGAAAGTTCTCATGCTTAAGACGAGAAAAAATAGCCTTGTTTCTCATACACCGGCCGCACCAGCAAATTTGTTAATAAACATGGAAGTGACCAGGTCGGGTATAAACAATTCCAACTAAACAAGTAGGAGAAATCCAACAGCCGGCCAGGTACCCGGTAGGCGAAAAAAAGGAGTGGAAATGGCCTTTTAGACCAGAAATTTATACTAAAATATCGCGCCCGTCCCTTCGGAGTGTGCAATTTTCCACAACTAAACACCTAAACGTTTCAAAGTAGCAACTTACAAATTCATAATGTAAGTGTTATATCATTTTCTTTTTTTAGTAAAGCAAATTTTTGAAACAAATGTTTTCGAAAAAGAAAACGAAACAATATTTTTGGTCAATGTCGGGTCGAAATGTTCAAAGAATTTTCGAGAAAAATAATAAAAGAAGAAAAAGGATTGCAGGCCGAAAGTTAATTAATAAATTTGACCTGTTTAACTGCATAATTTCACCTGAAAATTTGTTTGTGTGAAGTGGCTAGATCGCTCCGGGCAATTGTATGGCTACTAAACCCTAACCTCTCTCTATAGCTGTCTATAGCAGTAAATTGCTGTTAATAAATAAACAAATAACTAAGAAAAAATATATAATGAATGCTTTGCGTTGAATTAAGTGAATTTATCAAGCAGATTTCATAATGGTGTTTGTGTGTCACGAGCAATTTGTCCCCAGCTGTCAAACCCCCAACAGCTTTCTACAGTTCTAGCAATATCAAAAAGACATTTTTATTATTATTATTGGTCGTCTAAGCTCAATGCATTCAGATGTGTGAGGTTGAGAAATTGTCGTACATCATGTAATTCAGCAATCGCTTGTATTTATTAGTGTTTTTGATGTGTTTTTTTATCAGATTTCTCATGGCCAGGACAGACTGACAACATCACGAAAGACAGGGAGAACTTGATGTTGGTTTTTACAATTATCACGGCCTAACACCCTTCACTAATGTGGGTTGACCCTTGCTTCTGGCACGAGTGTTTACCGATGGTTTTACTCCGCAAAAGCTATCTAAAATACTATGTAGTTATAACGTGACCACATTCGCGAGTGTAAGCAGTAACGGTGATATCTCCCGTATAGCGTTTCTCGTAGTCTTCGCGGATCAATTAAAGGATTCAAGTTACCTGGAGTAAGTTTAGGAGCCTAATTTCTTGCAGTCTGTTTGGGTTGCGTATGCCAGACTGAATGATGGGACAGTTGGTCTGGTCGCCTATCATCTCTGTAGAGCGCCCCACTGCCCATCCTCATCTAAGGCGAACCCTTGTCTCACACCCCCAGACTTGGTGAGGATAGGAGGAGAGTGGTAGAGCTTAGTGTGCCCCTGAACTTAGTTGCCTGAGTGTGCTTACCTTTCTTTCTTGATGCAGGCATGGCGGAAGCAGAGGCACAAGGCTGCGTGTAGACGAACACCTTCTCTGGTAACCCTCACGCGTGGTGTGACAAGTGCAGGGCTGCAGAGGACTTGGCGCTGTGTTACGAGGATAACACATGCATCAAATGTCCAACGACGAGTGGAAAGCTTATCGAGACCAACAGGCTCATGAAACAGCGCCGCAAGGAGCTGAGAGAAGACAGAAAGAGACAAAAGACGCTCTCAGACTCGACGACTCTTTTCCCTGTCACCATTCTCATTCACCCCAGCGAGGGGCTCAGAGGAGATTCAAAAAAGTAAATGAGGCATCGACCAGGATTCGCAAGAAGCCTATAGTAAGCTAAACAGGTCTGTGTCCTCGGAAACAGTTGTGGAGTTAGACACAGATGAAATGACTCTGTCACGTGAAGCCTAACTATCTTCGTAATCGGTATTTCGTAAGCCACTCCCTTCCCCCCTCTCATCCTGGATATGTCGCGTCTCACATCCTGGGCCACCAATAGATTGCTACTATGCATGCCATGCATGAACAAACACGGGCACAGCTGGCCTCGCCACAAGCAATGCTCATACAGGGTACCCCCGAAACCATCCCATCAGCGTCGTTCTTCTCTCCTCCACAACTCAAGGTCACTAGTGCAGACTCGCCCTGTCGGGGCAAGTTTCACAGCTCCAAGCCAAGGAGGCAGAGACGCAATCTCGTCGCAATGTGAAGCCCCAGAGCAAGAGGCGCTGGAGGGAGGGGGGAGGGGAGGGGGAGCATCCCATGCTGTGGTGGTGAGGCTTGCGAATTCCTAAGAATGAACTTGGGCGAGGGCAAATGGTGGCGAGGCTTCACACATCGCAGCAGATGTCGGTAAACTCAACGACATACAAGTCAGCGGACAATTTAATCCAATGTCCAGCAAGACGAACAGTCTGGATGCCAAAGGTGAAGCCGAGCTCGGATATCCCCTTGAAGGAGAGAGACGCTAAGAGTCTGGAGAATCTAGCCAGTTATCCGTTAAAACTCACCTTCATTCAAGTCCATACTCTCACAGTACTGAAAAACGCCTACAAGCAGAAAGAAATTGCGGATCCCGTGATTTTCAAGTTACTGGAGTGTGCGTCTGTAGATTCCAGGGATATGGCGAAAATTGCTGCCTAGCTAATTGGTGTCAATGATACAACTGCGTCAAAATGCTTTATTGTTTCATTGCTCGTCCTCCATCAAAGGAGCTCCGGAGTTGCGTCATTTGGATCTGGTTAGCCAGAGAGAACCTGTTCAAGTGACGGAGATGGAGTGTGCCAACTTAGAGCATGGGGCTTTGTTTCAAGATCTGGCTCTGATGGCTCGACTCAGACGCCTCTACTCACGTGGTTCCTCCGGTAGGGGAAGCTTCAAAAGGCACAAAAGGGGAGAGAGTTCGAGCTCTCAGCACTCACTCCCAGTCAAGAAACAGCAGCAGAAAGACAGTGCCTCCAGCTTCCCGGCCTTGTAGCAGGGCAGGTAGCAACGATCAAGACATTGCTTAGAGCTGAGGTTATCATCTTTAGACGATTTCGTTCGTTTATCAAGAGAAATAGAGGGTTTGCTGAACTGCATTGTCTTGGACCGTAGAAGGATCATCGGGTCATCAGATGGTTCGGTCACAGGTATCCCTTCCCATCCCAGAGAGATGCCCGTGGAAATAACCCATCAATCCTTCTAAATGAATAAGTTCCGAAACATTAGACCTTTACATACAGCCAGGGCTCTGCGCAAGAGCAAGCTCTCCAAGACATGGTCCAAGAGCTCCTAAACAAAAATGGGATCCAAGAAATGCCAAACGCCGAAGTAGGCTTTTTCAGTCAGGGCTTTCTGGTTCGGAAAAGAACGGACAGTTGAGGAATGGTGATAGATCTGCCAGTTTAAACCAGATCTTACAACAAACCACCTTCCAAATGAACACAGCAATAGTAGTAAAGCAATGATTCAGCAAGGGATGTGGGGGTACGCTTTCAAGTGGAGGGAGTGGAGTGGGGTGAGGGGAGTACTGGTTTCTGGCAATTCTGCTCGGCCTCTCAACCGTCTCTATGTGTTTTTCAAAATTATGAAAGTTCTCAGGACAGGGGGCCAGACTCCAGGGTAAGCCAGTGTTTCAATACTAAGACGATTGGTCCCTGGCTTATCTGAAGAGAGCTCAGGCCAGGCTCCAAACCTCTCTTTAGTAACACAGGCGTTGAGGACATTACTTCTGGCAAACATCTCCAAGTCAAAGCTTGTACCCCAGCAACATAGGGTCTTTCTGGAGGGGAGACGGGATTTGGAACTAGCCAGAATTTTCTTCATCCAGGAAAGAGTGGGGAAGATCGCCCAAGCCATCAAAGATGTCTCCCCTGTGCATCTCATGAAGCTATCTGTTCTCTGTCTTGGTGGCAACAGAGAGAACAGTCCCGCAAAACGAGCCCCATTACAGGAAATACCAAGCCGTAATAAGAACGGCAGTGGCTTGGGGGGGGGAGCAAACAAGGAAGTTTCTACTCCCCCCAGCAAGCCACCAGGAACCCCAAGTGGTGTGTTTTCCCAAGTCACATATGACCGATTGTTGTCTCTTCAACTCTCATCTACACTCTTTGTATCGATTCAGACAGGTGCTTCTCTGAAAGGGTGATCCCTTTTTTGCAGGGCACGTTGAGGCAAGGCGTCTGGCCTCCACAACTGGTTTCGAAACAATTCAACTGGCCATAACTAAGGGTAACCTGGTTATCATGTCTAACTACTCTCTGCTCTAAAGGGCAGAGCTATAGAAATTGTGCTAGACAATTCCGGTAGGACAGCGGTAGCTTACCTTCGCAAACAAAGAAACACTCGGACAAGGGAACTTAGCCAACTAATCGGGGAAATCTTATGTCTTGCGCGGACCCAGGGTTATATTGCGGAACATATTGCAGGCAGTCTCAGCGTACTGACAGATTGGCTTCCACAATAGGCAAGGTAGTTCAGACAGATTGGTACTTAGACGGGAATTCTATTCAGTAGGGAGTGGTTCCGTCGGATCTATTCCTTTCTCATGGTGCTTCTGTTCAAGAAGTGCTGAGTCATTCTGATGGCTCCTTGGCAGCCAGATGCCCCAAGTTCATGCTGCTGTCACAACGCAAGATGGAGAAGTGCCTGCAGATCCATTGTCACAGCCGTCTTCTCTTCCAAACCCACTGGGAAACTCTCCACTGCTTCTTGATGGACAAGGACTACCCAGAAAGAGGAATGAGTAAGATGGTATATATCAATCAACCGTCCACAACCAAGGCTTATCGTCTTCGAACACATTCGTTAAGTCTATCTTAAAGATTTCACCCAAAATGAATTGTCAGGCCTATTCTGGACTGGCGACCGACGAATTGATTTCTAACAAAGGGCATACAGTACTACCAAAGCTTGCTGTTATTTACAGCATATCAGATTACCTCTATACCGAATATGGCCACAGTATTTCAACTGATGACGGTTAGAACTGGATTTCTTTCTGGAAAACCCTTTATTCAAACAACTTGAGCCAGAAGCGAACATGAAATACAAACAATCTAGTAATTTGACCTTTCTGACATATGGACGCAGAAAAGATGTCAACAAACTTTAAAAACTCAGCAGTAATTCAAGACAGACTCTTTAAGTTACTTTAAGCCATGTATTCTTTGCTTTCGCCCCCATGGAACGCCGATATCAAGGTATTCCTCTTAGATTGTGGTATTTTCATGTATTTCGACAAATAAACAGGAGGATGGGGATCAAGGTGTTATAAATTGTGATATTTTTATTTATCCAAGATAAATATTTGCTTAGAAATGACCTAAACGAAAACATTCAATCGGATAATATATTTCTAGATTTATATATACATTTTAGTTGGAAAAAAATGAACTGCTTGTTTTAAAATAATATCAAGAATGGATTCTGTTGAGAAATATGACTACCTTGGCAAACAATATTATTTTTGAGATGTAAACTTTGGCAGTAGATGACCGGTATGTAGATTAAATGCCCCTGTGCGGTATGGTTCTAAATCGATTCGAATTCGGTATGCCGGAGCTGGGTATGTCGATTCAATACCACCGGTTCTTTGCGTATGATTTCAAATCGATTCGAACTCAAAGCACCTCCTGAATTGGCCCTGATAGATCCTAACAACAGAGGATGCCCCTGTTAATATTTCTCCACCTAAGTTACTCTAGGCATTCTTTGTTTCTATTAGGCTTGTGCTATCAGGCAATCATGTTATGGTGAATTTAAAGCTGAAATATTATTTGATGATCTTTCATTCGCGTTTTTAGCCATTTTACAATTGTAGAAGTGTAGTTTGTACTTTAAAGAAAAAGTGAACCCTTTTTTACACCGGTCATATCCTTTGGATTTTACACCTATGGCAGTCTTAAGTCCCATTTGAAGACTGAGATAAGCGAATGATAGCTTTTGCGAAGTAAAACTGCCGTTTAATTTTATAAAAGGTTTTTTGCGAGTAAAGGAGTAGTTTGCGTTCTCCACCTTTAAGGATTCACTACCCGCCCTTGATCCATCCCCGCTTCAAACCTTCAGGAATAAAAAGGGAATGTTTTTATGTGATACTTTCATAAGTCTTTCTGGCCTAGACTGACTTTCTTACATGACCAAATAAGGCAACAGACCTTCCTGTACAGACATTCCCACGCACATGCAGAAAAGTTTCATTCTGTTTTATGCGTTGATTTATCGCAAACTAGTAAAAAGTGCTTTTCGAAAAAAAACGACAGCAGTTTAGAGGGCTTGCTTTTGCTCTCGATTTCATGTTTTCAAAACAACAAGTAGCTATTAAACAGTTTAAATTGATAATATAAATATATTGTTAAAATTTATAATCTTGCGGTACTGGCTAAGGCATTCAAAATAAAGAGAATGGACCCACACGTGTTTCTTTTTACGATAAAACAAAATAGACATTTCTGCAAAATCACTTCAATTGTGAAAATTGGAATTTTTGTTAGAATTTATGTGATGTAAATTTATGATTATTTTTTATTTCCTCACAAATCTAAATCTCTACCTCGATTTGGTTCAAGCTTCAGAAGGTTAAGGTTTTAGAAGATCTTGAAAACAAAATCAAAAAAGAAATTACTGAGGATAACATTTAAAGTGCAACATCGAAGTGCCAAGCAGTATGTGTCACTGCAGCATTTATATCATCATGAATGCAGGAGAATCCAGGGATAGGACCGCCCCTAGATAGGACCACTCCGGGATAGGACCACCCCAGGATAGGACCATCTTGGGATAAGCTAGGCCACCCCTGGAAAGGACCACCCCAGGATAGGACCAAACCAGGATAGGACTTCCCCGGGATAACACCACCCCGGGAAAGGACCATTCCGGTGTAATGAAACGTTTTGACCCCCAAACAAATCGACCCCCCAGTCGATTTGTTTTAAAACAAACAGACCCCCCCGGTCGATTTGTTTTGGGAAAACCCGCCATAACAAACAGACCTACCCCATAATAAAATGACCCCTTCAAATAATCATGTTTAAATATAAAATGGAAGTAAAAAAGGTGCATGTGGTTTTTAAATACTATTTTAAGCATTTTCTACCTCTTGATGTAGAAAATTATTATTTTGAGCCTTTGAAATGCCGTTATTGAGCTTGGACAGATTTTTTGGTGATCATGTTAGTGGTGTTGGAAGAGGTTTCGTGTTTGAAAATGTAGATGTTAGTTGCTAGATAAATTGTTATTCGTGGATATAGTTTTTATTTCAATTAAAGAAACTAATAAGGTGGCCATATATGGAAAGAAATAAAGAAATCAACAAAAAAATAGTAGGGTTAAAACATTTCAGAGGGGGTCTGTTTGTTTTAAAACAAATCGACCGGGGGGTCTGTTTGTTTTAAAACAAATCGACCGGGGGGTCGATTTATTTTGGGGGTCAAAATGTTTCCTTACACCAGGATAGGACCATTCCGGGATAGGACAACCCCGGGATAGAACCACCCCAGGATAGAACCACCCCAGGATAGGACCACCAGGGATAGGACCAACCCAAGACGTCCCGGGATAGCACCACCCCGGGATAGGACAACCCCGGGATAGGACAACCCATTTTAGTTCAAACTCTCAGTTGAATCTGCAAGTTTTTTTAAAAATATCAATCGGCTTCAAATGATTTCAAAATTCGTATTATAAGAGTTAGTTTTTGAAATCCTGTATTTTTGTGAAGTCTAAGAAACCGTTTAAATACACTCTGGAACAGAATTCCTCCACAAATTTGACCAATTCCCAAATATAACCATTTTAAATACTCTCTTTCTAGTTGCCTGCCATTTTGAAGGGCCACGTAAGTATAAGACCAAACGGAAATCGGACCATTTTAGCTCAGACTTATTTATCACGTCATTCAGAAGCTGCCTGTAATGTTTGCTGGATGTATCAAAACTGAAGTTTCTGTACACTTGCTTCTAGGTAAATGAACAAACTTGTAATATCGACGAGCTTGCCTCAAGATGAGTGATCGCAGCGAATTTGTTTCTTTTAGGAGTTGAGTAGCCCTGGGTTATTAACTTACCAAACTTCACGAACAATCTTTCTTCCAGTGGCAATAAATGCATAATTAATGAATTTGAAAGTAAAATGGTTCTGTTTCTTATTTTTTTGGAAAAGAAACATGTTCTCAGACCTTGATGCCTACAAGCTGTTCTGTTTAAGCATTAGCGTCAAAATCGAAACTGAGAAATATGATACAAGGGAACATCGGCCGGCCGAAGATTTTGAAACCTCCATAGAGTTTTTAACACTATACGTAGTTTTTTTTTGTCACTGAATTCAAAAACATGCGAAACCTTCACATTTGTAGCTTCTTCTTCTTCTTCTTCTTCTTCTTCTTCTTCTTCTTCTTCTTCTTCTTCTTCTTCTTCTTCTTCTTCTTCTTCTTCTATGCTTAATAAAGTATGCAAGCAAAAATATAAAGTGAAAATAAAAATGTATAAATGACATGATGTAACTATTGCTACTGTGTGTCGGCTCTGTGGGTTAAGACTGCAATTGTTTAAATAAAATCGGCTCGCTAATAAAATCACAAAACAGACTCCAAAGATTTTTATTGTAACAAATTTGGCCTACTTTGTAACACTGTGATTCTATTCGTGTTCCAAAACAGGTCTTTTTGCCTTCAATTTTTTTCCACATTTGTGAACATTAACTGGTTTGGCACGGAAAAACATTGCACACACTCACACGTATAACAGTGTGCACATAAAAATGAAGCATGCGTGTTAATTGCAAGCACAACAAATTGAAGTAAAAATGGCATTCTTAGCTGATATCAGCTTCTGTTCAAGTACTCAAAGAGCTGTCCCCAACACACCTCCTACTACCACCCTTTTGGTTAGAATCGAGTCATTTTTATGAAACTGACACTCAACGATTCACCAGATAATTAACTCATTTCCCCTCCCAGAGTGTTTGATTTCGTTAAATCGGATCACATGGACGGATCTCTCTGTCGTTGAAATGCCAGAGACCGGATCAAATGTTTGCGCTACCCAACAACCCCAATCCCAACCTCCAGGCACCTTTTCTTCATGATTTTGCTTCTCACATTACACTCAAGTGTTCAATGGTTTCGTCGCGATGTGCTTTCAAAAAAAATGTTTATAGAAATTCAATAAAAGAGATTATTCGATCTGAAGCGAAATCTTAAACAGGTGATAGAGAGAGAGAGAGAATAAGCATAAAACTCACGTGCTAGAATCTACAGAATTGATATTTTTAGGCAAGTTAAGGAAATCACTCCTGGGATTACAAACCGTTGTTTTTGTGACGCTATTGGACAGAAAGCTATTGTTTCTGGCGCTTCGTTTAAACAGCGATTTAAGAGCGATTCGAAAATTTTGGCCACATAAAGAATATAAGAAAAAATTGATACCGAAGTTGATATAATACAAGAAATTGAATACTTGTTGCCAATGGAATAAAGAAGGCGGTAGATATTGTTCGCCGTTCTTATAAAACAGACCTATAATTGTTAAATAGATGCGTATTGCATGATTCGGGGTGTTCAGAAGGAGAAAAATTGTGGAGATCGTCACTAACATCTTGGTTGTTTTTAATTGCGAGCGGTGTATGAGCGAACTGCCTCTTGTATCATTCCGCGACGAGAAAGCACGTGACTTCCGGTCCTTCTTTTCAGGGGGCGACGACATAGTTCTCGCGGCGCAAAGTGGCGCCATCTGGTGAGAAGAATGCTGCAGTATCATCTTGGACCGGAAACTGGACGACTGCGCCAGACGAACAACAATGCGTGCGTTCATGAATAGAATCAAGATTGACGGTATCACCAGAGTTATGACGCTATCCACATTACCCATGATCTGGATCATAGGGATGTATTGCGACTTTGGCGAACAGCTTTTGGCTTCTCCAACACCGGAAGTCCAAGTTGCGAAGCTGTAGAAAACGGCGGCAACTATACTGAATGACACGACTATGATTTTAGCGCGTCTCACCTTGCATATATATTGTTTCTTCAGTGGATAAATGCACACAATGTATCGTTCTACGGTAAAACACACCACGAACCAAACACTTAGAAAGCTACTTACGTACATAATGTAAATAAATGTTTGACACAATCCATTTTTATGGTATATAAACACACGTACGTAGATCAACCAGTAGGCCAACAACTGCACCAAAAATGCTGAGTCAGCAATGCACAGCGCGGCAAGGTAAACGGACGACGAGAGAATCCGAAGGCGCGTACGCATAAAAACCACAAGGCTGAGCGTATTTCCGGATAATCCCACAATGATTATGACTGGAGTGAGATAGAGATTCATATTCCATAGTATGCTATCCATTGTTGACCTTTCAGTACCCACCGGGGCCATCGTACTGACATTATATCCATTTGCATTGACCGTTAAATTTGCAAAGTCTTGGGGACTAATTAAAGGGAAACCATCGTTGCTTGACACCGCCATTGTGTCTAAGTTATCCTAAAATACGAATCCCATCCTTCAATTTCAAGATAAGCCTTGTCTTATCGGGTGATTTGAACAACTTCAAAGTGCCTAAGTTTTATTTATCGGTGTCATTTAATGCGTTTTGTCGCCCGAAGCCATTAACATGTGAAGGTGCGTAGAAATCTTTAACAATAAACATGGCCTCATATAAAACGTATCCATGTGTGTTTCACTTTCCTTCGTTGTTTATCAAAGTCATCGGATATGTCTCTTGTCAAATCTTAGTTTTCAATCAGTTATTTTTGTCCTCATTTCCTTGTGTCTTTATATAGAAAACTATTAGGTCACATCATTAAAATACCCATCGCATTTGCTCATGTTCGTATGCCCTTTTTCAAATAACTGGTACCTCATGAAATTGCCAATTCATGCTGTTTTCAGTTTACAGCAACAAATTAAACATTTCTTCAGCTCAATCCTTTTAGCACTTCCCTAAGTTGCAGTTTTTAGTTCATTTAAGCTTAATTGTCATGTAATTCTGTGAATCCCATTGTATTAATTTCAATTCAAGGATTGGTGTAGATTGGTGTAGATTCCCGGATGGCTGCGCTCCAAGCAATGAAGGTAATCCCACTGACAGCAGATTGCCATATGAGCGTATCAAACCCAGATGCAATGAATTCTATACAAGACATTGATGAGGTCTTTAGAATCTCTCGTGGCGCTGCCTCGCCCTCATTGGCCAGCTGCTGTCTGTAGCTTTGCTTATCGGCAGCTTCAGGCCTCAGGAACTAGCCAAGCTGGCGCGTTTAGCTCCTGGGATTCTGGAACACAAAAGAAATAGAGGTTTGTTTGTCGCTGAAGTCATTACAGAGAGACATATCTTTAAATTTCTCCCAGAAATTATGTATTAGGTGCGTTCTTATATATTAAAGCTTCGTGTAACTATTTTAGCATATTTATAAAAAGAAACTTATTTTTACACAATGCTGAGCCAACAAGATCTCTTCAAAATAAAACGATCTGGCGGCGATCTGGGCTGTTTTTTTTTTTTTTGAGAGAAAAATGTTCTTTTTGAGACTGTTTTTTTTTCGAGAGAAAAATGTTCTTTTTGAGACTGTTTTTTTTTCGAGAGAAAAATGTTCTTTTTGAGACATTTTTTTATTAGTTGAGAAAGAAAAACATCGGCAATTATGTGTCTTTTTCTTGCTGTCCTAAGTTCAAAATGGCTCTGTAAATAAAAATAGCCACCTCACTATCCTCCAAAAAAGATGCATTAATTGATAAATAAGAAAAAAATGGTTCATTTTCTGTTCTTCATCAGAAATTGGAGCGGTAAATTGAACCATAAATTTTGAGTAGCATTAATCGCTAGGCGTGCCCTTTCCAATCAAAACTTATCGATACAAACAAGTAACCAAAAAAAAATTACAGAGCATGGAAATACGGTTCCTGGAAGCCATTAACAGAGGTAGGCACTTGCAAAACAAACACGGACAACGAATCAAAAACAATGCTGTTTAAAGCAGCGCAAATCCCTTTTCATTCCGTATTCGATTCAAATGAATATAGCACGTAAACAAATATCAAAGGTGCCCAAGCAAATATTTCGCCTTTCTGTTGTATACAGTAAAACCTCATTCTGGACAAACCCCGAAATACCGGACAACTGCCAATACCGGACAAGAATTCTTAGTCCCGTTTTTTCTTCATTGGTTTACATGTTAAAGCAACCTCTAAATTCCGGACACCTGCCTATTCCGGACACCGGACAAAGTGCTGTGCACCGATTGGAGCTTTTACTGTTTAAAGACCCCTAAAATACCGGACAAGGGTGTTGCACAGATGCTGTTTACCTGCCAAAACGCGGCATGTGAACTCATGTCGCAGCACCCCCCATTGTTGGTTTTAAGTATTTGTGGTTACATATTTGCCCTTTTCGCTGCACACCATTGTCATTCCTGAGTATTTGCTGTGAGTTATCGGTGTTTGTATAACGGCATGCTTAATCCCCATGTGCATCGATACACAGGTGCCAGAATGTTTGGTATTTAAACCTCTTATTTTTTCCATCAAGTTATTATCAGGAAATTTTAACTGAAATGTAGATGACATAAATTAACGAAAATGAGTTATAAAAGAAAGAGAAAAGAATTAACTCTAAGTAATAAAGTCAATTTAATAAAATCTAGCAATGGGAAAACACTCAGAAAACTGGCTGAAGAATTCGGATTGGGGAAAAGCACAGTTCCAAACATTTTGAAAAAGAAAGAGAGTTTGTTAAAAGAATGAGTGTGACAATGCGAGAGTGAAGAGCCCCTGTTTCCGAACAGGTAGCAGGGAACTCAATACAACTGTTTACGCGTGGTTTATCCGTGTCCGGGGATAAAAATTGCCAGTGTCTGGACCCCTCTTGCAAGAAAAAACAAATTTTTTTGCAAAAGAGTTAGGCCTTACTGATTTCAAAGCGTCAAAATGGATGGCTCGATAACTTCAGAAAACGCCATGACATTCGATTTCAATCATTATCCGGTGAATTCGCAAGTTTCGAATGACATTGTGACAGGCACTACTATCATGTTTATTTGAATAAAACATCGGTTTATTGAAAAGCGTTTCATTTTCTATCAATGACAAAAAAATTAAGTAAAATCACCCGAACCCCTGAAATACCGGACACCTCTATATACCGGACAAAATCAGCCAGTCCCCCGTAGGCATGTTTTACTGTATATATGAACAAAGTCGTGGAAGGTTTGGTGCATTGAAATACTTTTTCTCATTTTTATTTGCAACACTAAGCTGATGGCCAGATTTTGAAATAAAACCTGTTCTTGCTATTTTTATCAATTAAAGCAATTATTTAAGTATTTATCTGTCACCATAATTTTCCCCGATATTGTATTTTTTCCGAAATTTTGCATATTATTATGTAATGTTAGCGCCGGAACGGCAGTTTCGTCAAGCCATGTTAAATCTGTAGTTTGTTCCATGAAATCTGCGTTTTCGTAAAAACAGCGTGTTTTCATATGAAAAACGCGTGTTTCACACACCCCCAGTATGAAAAAAGCGTTGTGTTTTGAAATCAATTCATCCCGTGGAAAGACCGTTTCAATCAGACCATGAAAAGTTGAATTTGGTAGTTAGATATAAAGCGATGTCAAATAAATCATTTATTTGTTATAAAATGCGTCGAGAATTTGTTCTCGACAACAACCGCAGTTTGACGTAGTGTTTTTCCGGGCTCAGAAGGGACACAAAAAGCAATTTAAGTATTTATCTGTTACCATAATTTTAACATTTCATTGAGTTTTTAAAGAGTGCTGTAATACCAACGCTCTGCTTAACCCCAAAACTTGTAAGCAAATAAAATGATAAATAATGTTTCAATTTAAAAAAGCAGACGTATTTTTTCTGTGAGTCTGCTAATAGATCAAATAAGAAACAAACTAGGTAAAACAGTCTAATTCTTGCTCAAATCAATTACGTTAATCAAAATCTGCAATCACAACAAGTAACAGTGTTTGTTTTTTGCACACTTTAAATGTTAACCAACGAGCTGTTTTTAATTGATGTTGTTGAAATTTATTAACGTTCAATCAGGGAGCTTTTTATGGTCCAGAAAGTGCAGACAACAGCTTTCACTATGTGTGTTTTAACCAAGACTTTCCAAGCAGTTGTTTATCATTTTATATGTTCGTCATAATATTTTTCAAAATTCTTGCTCCTGAATAAGAAATCAAACACATGAATTTTTAGTCTAATTCCAGTTGATTTTGATGCCATTTTTAAACATAAATATGTCTTGAAAAAAAATGAGTGGGTGGTTCTACTCCACACCCACCTCCATCCGGTTCTCCTAAAACTTCTGAGTCAGAAGAAAAGATACCCTTCTGAGCCACTATACAGTAAAAGTAAGCAATGCTCTGTCACTCAGACATCGTTTTCATTACAATACCACAATGGTCTGAACTCTCTTAACCTATCTGACGGTGCTGATTTGGGGCGCATATGTTGGTCACATAATTCTCATCACGTACGACATTATTGCCTCCAAGTATTGCGTAACAAGGGACAATCACAGGACGGAAATTGCACCGCTGTTAGCAATTGGCAAAAAATGTTGTTATTGCTACTGCTACTACCACCACCATTATTATTATTATTATTATTATTATTATTATTATTATTATTATTATTATTATTATTATTATTATTATTACATTGTTATCATCATTTGGTATTGTTATTTTAATTACCTTCATTTTTATGTTATTATTATCGCTATTATTGTTATTATTATAATGATCATGGTTGTTGTAGTATTATTATTGTTATTATTATTAGTATTATTATTATTGCTATTGGTATTGATAAGAAGGTCACTAAACCGCAATTACTAGGAGAAGGAAGAAAAGGTATGAACCGCGGCCAATGTCCAATTTTCTGGCAATTACTCACGCGGTAATGAACTGTCACTGGCCAATCAGAAAGATTTAGTGACAAGAAAACAGAAAATTGGTCAATCAGGGCCACATAGCCATGCTTAACGTGGTCCTTAGCAAAAGCACTAATTACTGTACAAATTGAGGTGTTTTATATATTTCCTCAGGCATCCGTGGGTTTTATCCCGTCCTTTCTAGCAATGAAGCCAACGTATGAGCTTTTTGGTGATTCAGCCTGCGAAGAAAATTTCGGTTATTAACACTTGACAAGCTGTTAGCTTGCAAGGGTTATATGAATTTGTGCGAGCAGCCGTTCGTCCTTTATAACACTTGACAAGCCTTTGGCTTGCAAGGGTTACATGAATATGTGCGAGCATCCATTCGTCCTTTTTTTTCTTATTGACAATTTTTTCGATTTTTTGTGTCTTCTTCTTCTCTGACACTATAGGCCCTACGACCATGAAACTTGGGATTTATGAAGACCTTGATCTGAACATGTGCATGTCACTTTTTATTTTCGTCTTCGATTTTCGTTTTCTTTGTTAAAACGCCATGTGAAAGAGTGTATTTTTTGCATGTAAATGCGGAGCATTTAACGTATAGCACAGAACACCACACAGTTGCTTAGCTTTGTGCGAGCTCTCACTGCGTAAACAGATAACACAGCGTATGCCTGATCAGTCAATCAAACCTTAAGTCAACAAAAACCAAACACTACTCAGCTTATAAGATGTATTCACGCTGTGTTGTTTGCTAATATATTTAGCTGGTATTAATTTATCAACCTGTGGATTTTTTTCTTGACGGTTTTTTAGAATATTATAAGCCGCATACATGCTGTGCCATAAGTTTTGTACATAGTTGTATAACACACTGTATGCATGTTGTAAAATACTTTATGTTATTCAAGAAATAACCAATTGAAGGAAGTAGTTTTACGTTTTAATTTTTGTCAAGTGTTTAACATTTCGCTAGCGAAATGCGGTTCTAGTTTTAGTTGCAGTTGTTCCCCATTATGAAGAACCCAAGCAAAAGGACCACACTGAAGTCAAACCACTTTAGATCAGTTCCACTTGTGGTCCTGTTTTTTTTGTCCACTGTGTCACCCGAGTCCAAATACAAATATTAGTTCTTTTTTTTTTTCAAGCTTATCTCTGCTATATTCTTTTGATGCGTGGGTGGTAAGTGAAATCGTTAAAATTCATTTGCTAGGAAATGGCGCCGCAAAAGTGGTGTCTGTATGAGTCTCAATACAGGACGAGGAAGAGGAAAAATCACACTCGTCTGATCGATCTTTTTGGCATTCAATGAAGATAACACCTCAAACAATCAAGACACATTCATTTGATCCGTGCTGGACCTAATAAATATCTTTTCACCGTGAAATTGGGATATGCTAGAATCCGTAACAATCTCTGATGCTGGCAAAAGGTAAACCTATTTCGAGATTAAGGAGGCCAAGTGAACATAATCTTTTTCATGATTTAGCATTCGGTGTGTTCTACTTTAGTCCGATAATTTAGAAAACGGCGCTCCATTGGCAGGCCCCATACTCCCCATCAGACCCCATACTGCCCATCAGGCCCCATACTCCCCATCAGATGCACCCATGTCATTAACGCACACCCATACTCCCCATCGGGCCCCATACTCCCCACCAGGCCCCATATTCCCCATCAGCCCCCCTGCTCCTCATCAGATCCATATTCCCCATCAGACCCCATACTCCCCATCAGATCCCATACTCCCCATCAGACCCCATACTCCCCATGAGATCCCATACTCCCCATCAGATGTACTCATGTCATGAACGCGCACCAAAGAATGTGATACATAAACATTAGAGACCTTTGCAAGAAGCAAAAACTTCTCATTTTAATTCCTTTTTTACTGTCTGTGCGTGCCGTGTTCAAAATGAAACATAATTTTTTCGTGTGAAAAGTTTTAACCTGGGAAAACACTACAGAACTTTGTAATCTTCGTGACAAATGCATGATAAATTTGTGGTAAATTTCACATATGAATTTGAAAGTTTAACTTTAAATACAACAGAGCCCTTTTGCAAGGAGTAAACTTTTCTAATTTTACGTCGGAGGACTTCTGAAATTAGAAGCAAAATCTTTGGCAAAAAGTGTTTAGCAAGAAGTAAAATTTATTTCAATAAGAAGTACAGTTCATCATCTTTTTAAAAAGAAGTATGAATTAGAATAGATTCGTTATTTGAAACATGGGATAACTTGAATGAGTTACCCAAAGCCTCAATGTGAATCGGAACTGTGTTTTGACCAGAGGAAAAGAAGTATATGCATGTGTTAGAAGCACACTGTCACATTAGGAAAGTTATAAAGTTCCTGAAATTTTCACGAAGTTGATAAAACTTTCTGTCTCAGTCAGGAACTTTGTAAAGTGATTGAACTATTTTAGAAACTTTCTAAATTTCTTGATTAGGGAGCTTGAACATATGAAATTTTAAAATTACAGATCCTTCATGTGACAGTCATAAGCAAAACCTGCTCTCATTTCTGACCAAAATTGTGATAATTAAACATGACAACTACTTTCCGGACTTTGATACCAATGTTTTGAATACAATCAATTGGATTTCTAATCTTTTATTCCCGGCACAATTGCATTTTTCAGAACCCCCGGACAGTTTGACGAAGCGGCACATTGAGTTTCGAAGTTGACACCTGCTTCGCCCATTAACTTCAGGGTGCACGCATCAAACTAATTTCTGGAATATTTGGCCGTCAGTATCGCAGCTTTTACAGCGACGTTATAAATAGAAGTTATTATAATAACATGTGTTCAGTGGCCACTAAATTCTATTTTTCGCATTTATTTGTTGAATTTATACATTTCTGTTCAAGATAAAACTTTGAAACGTTACCTCTGGGTAGGTATGGACATTATTAATTTAAACAGTATTGCATATTATTGATTCCTTAATTGATTTTACATACAAACACTGTGCACACTTAGACATGCCTTTCAGAGGCCAGTATTTATTGGTCATCTGAAATGATATGATGGACAATGAATAGAGAAAGAGGTACACATGTGTTTTTGAATGCGGGGAAGTACCCCAACACCTAGACCAGTATCTGCCAAGTACACCCTGACATTTATATTTATATTCATTTATTAGTACAGTAAAACCTCATTCTGGACAAACCCTGAAATACCGGACAACTGCGATTGCCAAGAATTCTCAATCCCGTTTTTTCCCCATTGGTGTACATGACCCCTGAAATACCGGACACCTCTATATACAGGACAAAATCTGCCAGTCCCCCCCCCCTCCCCCGTTGTCCGGTGTAGGCAGGTTTTACTGTATTTTTTTGGATGCACCGATCTGTCTGTTTCCCCTGCGCAGTTCCCCTGAGGGAGATTGGGAGGAGGGGGTGGGTACGATCAGCTTCCCCCACCTGGTGGATCTACATCCTTCCGCCCCACGCACACAGTTCTCTGGTTTGATGATACGAGAATAGCGATTGCTACCTTAGATGCCTGACTCGTACCTTAACGAGAAACCAGGGATGTCAATAAGGCCCTTGGCAATCCTGACCACCAGCACATATGGGGCAGTGATTGAGGGGATGCCCTAGGAGCTGGTAGATGGGGGAGAGGGAGGGAGGTAGAGAGAGAGAGAGAGAGAGAGAGAGAGAGAGAGAGAGAGAGAGAGAGAGAGAGAGAGGGGGAGAGAGAGAGAGAGGGGAAGGAAAGAGGGTGAAACAGAGTTAAAATTAGCAGATTTTGACCTATTTTGGGTCAAAACGAAGTATTATTGGCCAGTAAGAAAATGTTGACCTCATGTTCAACATTAGCGCAACTGGTCAAAATACTTTAATTGAAGTTTTGATTACAAACAATTGCAAAGTCTATGGACTTTAGTGTTCAGTCAACATTTAAAAAATCATTGATTATGGAATCGACCAATCAGGCAAAAACATTTACACAAGTCGTGCAGCAATGTTACCGATACTTAAGGCCAGACTCTTAGCCCATAGAACTGACCTTAACATAGAGTGACCAATAAACATAGGTCGCAAGAATGTACAACCCACGTGTGTTTACTGTCTAGCTGTGAATTTTATTGACAAGATGCCACTTAAAAGCTATGTTAAAATAATAACAGACACACCTACTTCAATTCAACATATTAAGTAAAACATGTGGCGTATTGTGGTCAGTGAATACAGGTTGACTTCTATCGTTTTCGTCCCTGTCGGTGACAATCCCCAACAAGTTTTAAGGGTCACTTCTTCCGCTATCAACGCACTAAAGCTGTAACATTGTCCCTGATCCGTGCCGAAGCCATCAGCTTCCCACTGCGCTTAGCCAGTTGCTCAATCTGCTATGTTTGGGCATAACAGGTCAATTGCCGTTATTTTTTCTGGAAACAAGACAAGACTCCAGTTCAACTGTACGCTTCGCTTGCTGGCGTAGTAGATTGGAGCTTGACAGAGAGAGCTGGCGCTCTGGTTTGTCCGGGACTGGTGGAGCGGGCTGGAGCGCTGGTGGAGCGAGCTGGAGCGTTGGTGGAGCAGGCTGGAACGTTGGTGGAACGGGTTGGAACGTTGGTGGAACGGGTTGGAACGTCCGTGGAGCAGGCTGACGTTCTGATTTATCCGGCACTGCTGGAGCGGGTGGATCAGGATGACGCTCTGGTTTACCCGTCGCTGGCAGAGCGGGCTAGATCACTGACGGAACAAGTTGCCGCACTGATGTGCCACAGCATATGATGCTGGAACGTCCATATAAGGCAATTTTTGCACATTCATCCATTGTTTGATGTTAGGTTAAGTATGAAAAGGTTTCAGCTAAAAACTATATATGCGGGTTCATCCTGAATAATACCCGGATGTGGATAAACTTATTTAAAGACGGAGATAAGCGATCCCTTCGACGAAGTAAAACGACGCTTTATGCGCATTCACTTCAAAAAGGATCAGCTCAACAGGACATTCCTTCCTTTTTTAACTCTGGTAGTTGCAAGGACGAAGCGCACTTCACAGGAGTTTAATTAATCAAGAACGTTAAAGAAAAGGGTTCAAAGCTGTTGACAGGTTAATAACTGGTGTGAGAAGGAAAATCGCGAGATAAAGTCAGCACTAAAACAGTTCATTCAAATCACACATCACCCTGGGAGCATCATTAGACTGAAGGAAAAGTCGAGAGAAAACATTCTGTAACGCACCTAGACTGCAAAACAGTCCCTATTATACAAAAGACTCGCAATTGGATTGGCTGATTAAATCAGACAGATTTCGGAAAAAAAACTGATGACTCTTAATAATGAACTGCGAAACGGCTCTTAAGGCCGAGAAGAAAAATATGTCTTAAATTTTCACAAAAATGACCGACCGGTGATCTTTTTAATTTCTTTTACTTAGGACGATTTTATTTGGGAAAATTTGTTGACGCGACATTCGTTATGGTTATGGCCTCGTGTTTTTTTCTGTCAGTAATATCTTGGTAGTATAAATTTTGAGTTAATATTGCACTATATTGCGAAGGGGTGTAAATTAAGCATTGTCAATAAAAATATCACAATATATAGAGTTAACTATGATGGATCTGAGCAATCTTTCTACCCACTGGGTTTCATTTAATGGAAAGCTTTGTTCTAAAACTAGGAAAAGGTTTCCATAAGAGAGAAAAAAAATTGCATCGAACCTGAACCACCCCGCAGTTTTGTTCATACAGTGTCAAGATGTTTACTCAGTTTTTATGAAAATGAACGGAAAGAACTCGTGGAATGATTGGCAGTTATCAACCTCAGGGTCGCATTTTTTGGGGTCCGATCTTCAGAATATTAGTTTTAGGAGTGGGAGGAGGGAGATATACTTGGCGACAAGTTGTACATCACAGTGACGGGTATGGGGCATTTGGCCACAATTAATGACCCACAAGAGAACCATTAAAATATAGCTTATTAGCGTTAACATGTTGACTAAAAATAGAAGCTAACATAAAATAAGTCGAGAGAGAGAGAGAGAGACAGAGAGACAGAGAGAGAGAGAGAGAGAGAGAGAGGGAGAGAGAGAGAGAGAGAGAGAGAGAGAAAGAGAGAGAGAGAGAGAGAGAGAGAGAGAGACAGAGACAGAGAGAGGGGAGAGAGAGAGAGAGAGAGAGAGAGAGAGAAAGAAAGAAAGAGAGAGAGAGAGAGAGAGAGAGAGAGAGAGGTACCATATGTTTACGATTACCGTATGTTACAGATAAGGTTAACCATGTCTTATCTGTTATGTTGTTGTTACTGTGGTTATTCCGCCCATATGTTTCTTTTAAAGACAGCATAAATCATATTTTTTTGTTCAGGAGATATTTATCTAAATAAAAAAAAAACTTGTGCTCAACAGCTTTGTACGGTGATGCTTCTGTCATTATAACTGTAGCATGTGTCAGCAGAGTTATAGAGTGATGCTTAGGTCATAAGAATTGCAGCGTGTGTCAATCTGGACAGCGTTGTAGAGCGACACTTAGTTCAGAAGAATTGTTAGCGTGTGTTAAAGCACTGTAGGGTGAGGTCACAGAGCACACCACCCTACACCCAAACCAACCGAGATCTATTACACTTTTTTTTTAATTGTGGGTTGTAAGGGGGCACATTGGGCAACCTTGTATACCGTAGGCCTCCGCCTGAAATTTCAAGTGGTTTTCGGTAGTAAGAAATGTTGTCTTGATTGCACATTTATCTTTCACACAGAATTTTTTCGTAGAGAAGATGGTGAAAATTTGGCTCAAATCGTAGAGCAACTTAAGTTCTACAGGTATTTTTGCTTTAGTTAATCTGGTTGAAGGACAAAAAGCCACAAACCCAGTGCCCGTCCTTTCAGCCGCCATGCTTACTGCCTAAAAACTGAGCCAAGTATCACGAGTGGGTACTTGGTCGAAGTTCCCTCCCCCTCCTCTTAATTCGAAAAGAATTACAAGGAAAATGCAAGTTATTTTGGTTTTGACCTTGGCCCAGTTTCAAGGTCACAAAGGCCGTCATCATTGATTGTCAATTCCAGTTGGCAACTGTGCTCTCTACAATTGCTTGTTAAGCATTACTATGCTCAATAATTAAGTTGACACTTTGACACCGTTACTACACATGGGAGAGAAAATCAGGGTTCCAGTTACCAGTAACAGACATTCAAGACCGTAATATACTCATCAAAGGCCGGGTCACAAAATTTTCCACAAACTGGAGAATCGATTGCAAATTTTGCCACTAAATCCACAAAATAGACAACCCTAAGGCACATACCTTCAAATGCCACACCATTACCCCTCGTCGAAAATTTACAGACATATTTAAAAATATATACATTAAAATTAATAGGAAGCCCAGAAGTTAATCCAGTTGTGACGAAAGGAGCTTTTAAATGTATTACAAAAAATAGAGAGACATTAACGCACATAATATTGCAGTATGACATCCATTATAGAGCTTTTTATCGGGTCTGCTTACCAACAACTGTGCAATTATTTTTTTAGATGATTGTATTAGCAAAAATGAATTACGTAGAAAAGACCAATAGCCTTTTTGTTATTCATTATATTTTTTTCGGTTTTCTCCCTGCCAACCATTCTGCAATCTGGGATTTGTCTTTTTTCTCAAATAATAATAACTGATGGCTTTGGATTGGCTTCGGATAAAAACAAGCAGCATTTAGGAAACTTGCGAGGGCCTTGACTGGGTAGTCTTGGGATTCAGCTACGCTAATTTCTTTTTTGCGGGTAAAGCAATACACAAGAGGAGTGCCCTTAACGTAAAATGACAAATCTAATGCAAATAAAGCCAGGTTCTCTAAGCTGTTTCACATTTTTTCCGTTTTTTGACATCACCCCCCCCCCTCCCGCCCGCCACCACATACGTTAATCTGTGACGTCACCCATATATGACAAGGGGTGTTTTTTTCCGCGGAAATGATTCAACCATTGTCATTAAAGAAATTCATGTTTTCACTATTGGGTTTCTCTCTTTCTATTTTCAAACATAATTTTTTTCCCAGATGGGTCAGAATTACTTTTACATTTTTCTAATTACTTCATATACAGTACAATTTATGGGTTGGGAGCTCTGGAATGGGTAATTCCTGGAGCGTTGCTGTGTACTGAGACCCACAACACCCTCTCATAAACTATGTATAGCTCTGGCTAGGGTATTGTCTAACTCGATATATCCAGGAGGACATAGTAGTTATTTTCTTGCCTTCGTGGTTAAAGTGTCGTTATTACGTCAATTCTACTGTTTTCACATCTGATAAGTACATTAATGGCTCGTGGCCATGGTAATTAAGCAACTACATTCGTGTAACCATGACTAGAAGAAACAAAGACAGTTCTATAAAAAAAACTAATGCTGCTGGGTCGTGTTACGTCGTAACCCTGACAACTGTTGCCCTGGAGACCTACTCTCCATCAGTATGGTTCACTGGAGACGTTTCAGCCATCAGTTGAATTTTCAAGACATATGTATGTAGAACCACTGTTCTCGTGTGTAAAAGTTGATAATATGATCCTGTTACTCTGTGATTGTGGCCCAGGCATCTGTACCGGGGTCATATTCACAGAATTCCACAGATGTCATTTTCTCGACATCTCTAAAGCATCGCTAAAAACTTAATTCACTTTATCGCAAGCATATACCGTAGCCACCATTTTGATTGCGAAAGTCATTTTATATTCAAAATCTGAAAGAAAACATCAACGTAACAATGTCAATGTCATATCTATTTATACACTTCCATGCCACAGTGGAAAATTGGCTTCACTTGATACATTTTGCTTAACAGCCTATGGACAACATAAATTGGCTATTGTCTTCGCTCTTGATTGGAAAAGTAAAATATTCACGATAAGGAAATTTCCTGATGAGCGCATTTACCCCAGACCTTCAATTACTAGCGATAGTTTGGATAATTTTCTGCCATTTCTTGATGGCGCGTAGGAACTTTCCCAATTCGTTTCTCTCAGTTTGGAGTTAAAGCACTGTACAGAAACACCTTATCATTCAGATATCTAAATGTTCACAGGCGTTTGAATGTCACCTCATATACTCCCAAAGTACCTTAAACATTTAAATTGTATATAACTAACAATTCTGCAGACCAACTGGGGTTGATAAGGTCCTGTCACTTTACAGATATTCTGATCTACTTCTCATTTCACTGGAAAATTCAGCAATGGGAACTGGATTGAGCGATAATACAAAATTCTACTACGTAGAAAAAAAATAATAAAATAAATTTCTGATATAAAAGGTTGTATTTTATAACTTTTTCACAGTTTTACAAAATTTCGAAGTGGTTACCTAATGCAATGAATGTAATGGTGAAAATGATAAAAAATATCTATTTGACCAACAGCTCAGTGGCGAAGGACCTGCTCCAATGATTTTTTGGAACTTCAAATAAAATGTGAAATATACTACAATAGATACTTCATTCCCTAACTTACTGTTGTCGTCCAACTAAAGAGCAACGGATCTAGCTTGCAGCTTAAAATCTTAAGGTAGTGTTAAAAGTTTTGAAAGTCTAACCTTGTGATAATAAGCACATGAACGCACCTTAGAAACTAGACCGAATTTCGCTACGCGTAGCGAAATGGCACCCACTTGCAATGGCACAATCTATCTGGTCAAAGACACATTTTTCAGTGTTTCGACATAATTATCAGCTTCCGAATTATTATCTTGAACGAGCGCATCGCAGTGATTATAATGTTATTTCTTTTGGGTACAAATAATCAAATTCACAGTTTTCTAACCGTTTTCGAGATAATGGTCAACTTCCTGTTTTTGATCTTGACCATGACGAAGGAGGTAAAGGTCACCGAGGTACTTCTCACATAACGTCTTTTACTCCATCTCTAAGCGTTTTATAGATAATAGTCAACTTCCGGTTTTTGACCATGACCATCACGGGGGAGGTCAAAATTACCGAGGTACCTCTTATGTAACGTCTTTTAGACCCAAAGGGTCGAAAATGAGCTCCAAATCGCTCCATCTCTAACCGTTTTTCAGATACCAATCAACTTCCGGTTTTTCTCTTGACCGTGATCCAGAAGGTCAAGGTCAACGAGGTGGGAACAGGCGGTCTCCCCCCTGGCGCTTCCCCCCCCCCCGGCGGTTTCCCTCCGGCGATTTCGCCCCTGGCGGTCTCCCCTCCCCCTAGGCGGTCTCCGACCTGTCCTTCTCCCCCCGCCACGGCAGATTTTTTAAAACTTATATCGGCAAAACTTGTACATTTCACTCCTTTTTTTTCCTTCTCACCCCTCAAACTTGCTTTCATTATTGATGTATGAATACCAAAGGGTTATTGATGTTTCTTTAATCTGTTCAATTAAGTGATTGATATAATGAATTTTTGACCTAAACAATGAAACGTCGGATCTAGTGTTATGCTCATTGCATGCACAAGAATTGCAATTGTTTATTAGCCTTCACCGCCAGAGTAGGCTACTGATGATGATGTTTTCCTGAGTAGTTTGGTTTATTTATGGATATCAGATTTGCGCCCGGAGAACGTAAATGGTTGTATAAAAGCTCACCGAAAAGTAGCCAAATTATCACATCAAGATGGAATTCATTACGACTATACGCGGAAAGCAGTAAGGTGATGACACAGTAAAGCTGGTGATCTGTAGAATAAATTTCGTGATCACATTTGAAAGATCAGTTTACGGGAAAGATCAGGTGAGGTTGAAAATTAAAAAACGAATGAAATGTACAAGTTTTGCTGATTTAAGTTTTACTAACTAAAAAAATCTGCCATGGGGGGGGGGGGGGGGGGGAGGACGAGGGGGGTCAGCCTACGGGGGGAGATCGCCAGGGGGGAGTTGGTAGGAGTCCGCCGGGGGGGGGGAGACCGCCTAGACCCACAGTTACATACAGATTCATCATCTCCAATCTTGATTTTCTTATATTGTGTTTGCATTACCTCTTATGTAACGTTGTTTACAGCCAAGTGTCGAAAATGAGCTCAAAATAGCTCTATCTATAACCATTTTCGAGATAATAGTCAACTTCCGGTTTTTTTTACCTTGACCGTGATCCAGAAGTTCAAAGTCACCGAGTTACCCTCAAGGTCAAGATTAAGGATAAAAGTTTATCCCCTACTGAGTACGTTTTATGTGTTCAAACTGGTATTTGAGCACCTTTGTGGCTCCTTTTCGTGATTAATAGGTGTTTCAAAAATATTATGACCTCACTTTGACCTTGACCTATGAGGTTTAAGGTAAAAAATTCGACAGATTTCACGATAACTCATCACCCTCTATGTTTCTGCCAAATGCCATCTTTCTACGACAAATCCTGTGGAAACCACTTTGAGGTAAAAAATACTTTGACCTCAATTTGACCTTTACCTTCAAAATCAAGGTCAAAAAGTTTTGCGGATTTGACGACACCTCATCACCCTCTATTGCTGTGCCAAATTTCATCGTCCTACGTCAAATAGCGTAGGAGCAGGAAACCTCCGTGACGAAAAAAAGAGAAGAACAAAAAGGAAAAAAGGGCAGAAATTTCGAGAAAAACTGCAAACTTATACCCAATTTCAAAGGAAGTTTGCAAGTAGAAATGAACAAAATGCTAGCCAAATAATCACATAAGTACCTCTGTACGTATGCCATTTAATCAGAACTGAAAGGATGGCTCTAAACCATAACCGAAACAATGATGAAGACGGACAGCTGAGTATACAAAAACAGGGGTAAAACAGACAGCACCCTTTTATAACACTTTCATACTAACCCCATTGGCATGAGAACGCCAATCTAAGCCTTTCCTTAAGAAATGAACTGTGCACTTAATATGTTCTAAATATTTTAGATGCGGAATGCATATGTTTTCTGTTGTAACGGCAAATATTCGGTGGGCAAAGGGTAAAAACTAATGTACGTCTAAGCCAGTTGAGTATTGAACAATAATTACAGCTGTACCATTAAATTACCGACACCAATACGAATCCGGGACAGAAGGACCCTGCACGAAAGGGCCTTGGACATAAGGGCCTTTCCCAAACCGGCCTTTTTCAAAAGGGCTTTTCCCAAAGCGGTCCTAAATGAAAACTTGGAAAAAAGACCTTGAGAATTTTTTTGGATATGGTTCTCAAAATTTTTTTTGTAACAAAATAACACTCCGAAAACAAAGTTCATTGATTTTATTGCCTGATTCATTCACATCATTTATATCGGCAAGACAGTGACACGCCAACATCATCCGGATTAGCGCGTGTGTTTAAACAGCACAGTACAGAAGAACGAAACAGAGGACAGAGATTATTTTTTGTGGCACAGTGACTATAAACTTCTTAAATATTTCAGTATCTAAAATAGAAACCGGAAGTAAAGATTTTTTATGAAGACAGCCATATGTAATTCATTTCTGTGTCTATTACAGCGTCCGAAATATCAAAATGACTTTTTTTCAATTCGAATATTGTAAGGAAGTTTCCTTAAAGGGCAAATTATATAATGTTTTTAAACCAGGTTAGGTAGTAGAAAATAAGCTGATGTGCCATTTATTTTTCCGAAGCCAAAGCTTATGTTAATACTTTTTTATTTCAAATGTTAGTGTAAATTTCTTTGCGATTTCTTAATGTGAAACTGAAATTGTAAGCTAAGTTTTTTGTGTACATAGCCACATGTTATTTGCTTCTGCATATCGCCCTGCATTGCAATATTAAGAATATATCTAGTATCAAAATCTTTTGGATACTTGAGACGGTATTAATTTGCCAATACACCATACATCTCTGCAAAATTCCGATTTTGAACAGCAACATAATTTCTCTCAGACCTCTTCAAAGAAGACCAAAATCGCATTAAGTAAATTGCCAGCATAGTGTTTTTGAAAATATAAAGCAGAACCCGACATTCAAATGGTTTTAATGACAAAGCCAATTACAGTCCATTCTACATCATATTCAAAACTATTGATAAAGCATCTTTAACATTGGACAGTATGTAATTCCTGGTTAACTGTTCAGAAAACGATGCGCTTAGCAACAAAATATGTTTTCAACAAGTATAGCACAAGCATCTCGGATCTTTTTTCGAACTCTTGTAAGTGCTTGTGTTAAATGTGGTTGTAACAGTGTTGCTACAACATTTTCAGCATTTCTCCAAAAACAAGGAAAGGTTATTCCTTTGAAGGAAATTTGACCGTCTATTTTTTTATGGGCAAAATGTAAATCAGACACGCCTTCGCCTCTGCCTTTTCTCATTTTCATTCTGTCTAGCAACAGTGTATCAAGGTAAAACATTCGCTGCTTTTTTATTAATAAATCACATAAAAAATATTGTGTCTTAACATTCGAAGAGAGGCCGCAACTCCAGCAAATTAGTAAGTTAGTATTCTTTAATTTCTGCGTAAAATGATAGTACAGCAATTTATGCTTCAGGAAATGGATTAGCAAGTGAATTGGTTTAATAAAAAAACGGGGCACTGGGAGCATGCTTATTAATCAAGGCACTACAAAAATTGGCAAAGAAGCGATTGTATAAGGAAAACTCCAGAAGCTATAGAGCAGAGAAGATAGATTACATTTACTTTAAAATAGTGTAGCTAATACAATGATTTCATTTCGTAGTGTATGTGGGCCAAATGTACATGTGGATTCGGATTTCATTCATACAAAAATTGGAAAATTTTATTTTAAGCTTAGAATATAGGAACAAATCCTTATTGGGGGAGATTTCAATATGCTTTTTAGATATGAATTCGGTGTTTTAGAGCAGAGCTATGCTAAAATCTGTCAAAGAAAAATTTGCTTTAATCTGAATCAGGAGGTGCAGAAACAAGCGCATCTAAAGGTATACTTGATTTAAGGGGAATCCTGTACTAATATATAGGTTTGAGTACTACTTGATAAAGAGGAAGTGTAAACGGAGTTGAAAGCATAAATATATCTCCATGTATAAAAAGCGATCATTCCATAATTAAAATATTTTTGATTACTGAGAAGGGTAGAAGAGACCGAGATCTTTGGAAATTACAGGACATTGAGATAATTTGGAAGCTGGACACAAAAATTAAATTGAACTAGCTGAAACATTCTATCACGCATTTCTCAACAAGATATTGTAAGGAGAAAGCAATATAAAAACGTGCCCTTGAAAGCGAAATTTTTACAGGCTAAAAATTTAGGACAACCAAATATGAAACTAAACCGCCAGCGATGCGAAAGTTATACTATATGACGAAACTGAATTTAAATTAGAATTTTTAAAGGAAAAAAAAACATGTAGGGCATGGGTGAAATCAAGATTACAATATATTGAGAAAAATGAAAAAGTAATTTATATCTCTATCATAAATCTAAATTATCTTAAAAATTGCTAGTTTAAGCTGATTAGATAGCGGGCAAGAATGAAAGAACAAACAAGAAGTTCTTCACCATCTAGAGCCTTTTTATTGAAGTTTCTATAACGCTGCAGGGCTGCAGAACAGATGTGCGTAAGAAAATATATGTCAGTTGAAAAAAATTGCAGAGCAACAAAAAAAAAGCATGCAGTGCTCTTGTACGTGAGGACGAACGCTGGGGGGTCTTTGGAACTCTTCAAACCTAGCAAATCGCCTGGCTGCAATCGTTTGTTCGCTGAAATTTACAAAGAGTTAATGTCAAACATATATAAAAATTAGTTTAATTCTTTAATGTTTCCTTAAAAAACGTGTATTATCCGAATCATAGAAACTGGGGAGGGGGAGGAGATAATGAAGCTTTTTTAGCAAAGCGTAGAAAGGATTGCACTCAAAACATAAGCAAAAGAATTAGGAAAACATATAGTTTCTGTATACGCTTATGGCGTATTATGTCAAATTCAATATGCCCGGTACATTAGTCCAGCTTGATTTCACGAAAACCTTCGATGTGATTTTATGCTTTGTTATTTAGAAAAACTAAATGTAGGTAAAGATTTCATAACCTGGGTAAAACGCTGTTACACTGATATATCAAGAAGTATACGCATTAATGTTTTCTACTCCAGCTGGTTTCCGCAATACAAAGGAATGAGACAGGTGTGTGAGCTCTCCTTATTGCCTTTTCTTATTTGTGCAGACATAATGGGAAATATGACAAGGCAAAATGCTAATATATATGTCTTAAAGAGTATAAATCTGAACAATTTGCAGGCGATTGTATCTGTATGCTTGAAGAAATTCCGAAAGGAATCACTGCCATGGCTTAAGACTCAATCCCGAGAAGACAGTTCTAGTGTTCTTAAGCCATAACGGAACAACAACGATTACATATTAAACATCAAAACTGTATGTAACTCCTTTAATATGCTAGAAGTTGATATAGGTAGGAAAAAAACTGAAAAGTGAAAAATAAATTTCGAGGAAAAATTTAAAACGTGAAAACTTGCCTTCGCATGTCGCATGTGAAAGAAAATTAAGCATTCTGGATAGCATGTCTTATTAAGGTGTTTTTGTGTATTTACACAACATCCCAGACTTTCACAAATACTTTTGAAGTATGTGCACAGAATAATATACTCAGAGCACTCTACTATTTAGAATAACAAAAAAGTTTTTTTTCCAAAATTGGGATAATTATGGTTTAATACACACCCAAGACCTCTGTAACGAAATTGTCTTTCTTTTATAATTTTAAAGCAAACCATCTAAAGAAACCAATTTTTCAGATACATAAGAATCTCAAGCTAATACAACTTTCTTCGAAATGTACTTACCCCAAAAAGAAAGTGTGTAGCAACTTTGAGCACCAAAATATGAAAGTCTACTTGTAAGAACTTTTTTCAACACTTCACACATAGAAAGTTACAGGAATGCTGTGCAGCTGGACAAAACATGAAAGCGATACTCTTTGAAATAAACAAGTAAACGTAAAATGAACGGATGCCATTTTGATTTACACAAATAAATCATGCATCACCGACTAATATCGTGTATGTCCGCCATTAGCACCGAGCATAGCTTGGGTCTATCTGCACAGTGACGTAGCCATATTGTTGATTCTATACTGGAGGTAGTTGTGCCACTCCCCAATGAGCTTTTGACGAAGTTCAACGTGGCTGCGAGAAAGAGTTTTTCTGGTCCATACTCGGCGGTCTATGTGATCCCAAATGTGTCCATTTTGATAAAGATCCGGTGAATAGGCAGGTCATGGCATAGACAGAATGTTGTTAGTCTTGAGGTACTGTTGAGACAAATGAGCGATGTGAGGCGTGCATTATCGTGCATAAGGAAACCATCGGGACGTTGCTGCATATAGGGGACAACTTTAACATTCAATACGGTGTAAACATACCGATTAGGCTTCCATTGATAACCATCAGTTGCGAACGCCAGCCGAATCGTATTGCCCTCCCCCCATATCATTATAAAACCACCAACAAAGCGATCAACTTGCCGAACCCAATGTCTAGCTTAACTTTCTCAGACGCGCCTATATGTACTCACTCACGACCGTCTGCGCGATACAGTTGAAACCTCGATTCGTCACTTAAAACACTCAATTGCGCTGTCACTGAGCTCACTATGTGCACGTCCCCAATTAACGCGTTTTTGACGCCGATTGGCATCATACACGAGACCGACAACTGGTCGGCGATAACGAATTCCACGCTTGCAAATGCGATAAATGACTGTTTGACTGGAAATTCGTGGATTGTGAATCCCTGGGGTCTCGTTAGCAGTCATTACAGCAGTGCGAAAACGGTCAGGCAGGTGTTGTAGAAAATCTGTCGATCCTTACGACCGGTCATCTTTCCAAACGATATAATTTCAGTTGTTGCATATATTTCAAGAACACACACGACTATTTAAACAGCAAACAATAAACACATACTCGCTATGACAGTACCTATGGTAATAAGTTGTTTCACACCTACCTCATTATTTCGTTAATTGTGCTAACACGGGAATACGGTGTGAAAGAGTAAAACAAATCATATGTATAAATATAAAGATCATACCTTAATAGATAAAAAAAGCTATTTAACTATATTACTGTATATTTTCTTTTTTAGGTCAGTGTAGATCCAGTGCCAACTGAAATGTTAAAGAACTATCATCACGACGATGGAAAATCTTTTTTGTCAGAAATCGGATGAATGTTTTAAGCAAACCATAGCATGTCCTGCCATAACAAACCGAACTGAAAAATTATACATAATTAGCAAACCTACCATTTTCACCCAAATAACTGAACTGCTCGACCATATCCATTGAAACGGCCCATGTGAGGACGTATAGTTAGCCTACAAGAAATGCCACAGCACCGAGGCAGCACCCTACAAAGTATCTGATGACACTCTTAAGGCGTTGGACAGAAATGAAGGTTTTTATATGATTGATTTCAGTATTGCTTTCGACAGAGTAAACTTTAGTGCTTTAATTCAACGTCTCATGCGAACCATGAAAATGTCAGGTGTTGCATCAACTTGGTTTATGTAACTGGATTTACGAACAGCCAAAGTAAAATATGCACTAAGGGCCAATATTCGAGATTGCAGAGTCTAACAAGAGCAGTCGGTCCGGATTAAGATCATGCAGTGAGTACACACAGCGACTGTGTGTTTATTCGTTTGCTGTTGCTTGTGTTTTACATGTATACTGATAATACTCAACTGACAAAGAATTTTGATTCAAAGCGTGAAGAAAACGAAATTGTTGCTAAAAGAGATCTGGAAAACAATAAATTGAAAAGTAACTAGGACATTTCTAAGTAGTTTGCAGCAAACACAATGCATCACAATCTGTGCTGATAATCTTAATTTGTTTTGAAAGCGTGTTGCGGCAGTTAGTCATGCAAGAAATTTAAATGTGATTATGGGCAACGTAGAACTTAGAGCTCATCGTTCTACTATTTCAACTGGCTAAAGGAAATTAGACTTTGCTTACTTAAGATGCTGCCAAAACTTTAGGTCTGTTGGTGAATGCTCCAGCGAAACTTACCAATAGGCTGCAGCAGGATATGCGAGTGGCAACACACATCATAGCATAATGGCACACAAAAGAACCAAGCGATCATCATTTCGTTTCACTTGTTACCCATCCATAACGAACTAAATGCCAGATATTGGTTACTACAAAATATCGAGCAGTGAAGCACATATTAGGACCGTATCCGCCTAGTAGGTCATGAATGACCTGACAGTGCTGTAAAATTCGCTGCAACGATACATTAGACTCTAGACGCATCTAACTGAATTAAAAAACTCTTACAGAACATTTTTTGGAAAGGGATATAATTATGTGCTTAGCGGAATTAACGACATTCAGCTCTTGTAAGCGTTGTGTCGGTCTTTTCTGGGATGGATGTGATTAAAAAACTGAATGAATGTCAGGAGTTTTCTACTGCCAGGTCCTAGTCTATGTTTAGAAATAAAGTTATAAGAACAAAACAATCTTGATAGAAAAGAGATTATTGTTCAAGGGCCCTCATCGTACATTGCCGTAATGAAGTTGGATTATGCCCATCTATGCATGACGCACCACTGCTGTCGGAGTGACGTAATTGCAAGTTCCCCGCTTGATGGCCATCTATTTACAGAAACTAGAATCCACAGTAATAAGCCATAGAGAGACAGAGAACAGCACACAAATCAATTGTAAAATCCAAAATGGCTACCAAAGCCAAAATTCAAATTAACGCGCACACGCCACCATAACAGAGCATCTATATACTAAATATCAAAGAAAATGGATCTTCAGGGTGATAGCCGGCGATGGACGGACGGACAGGCAAATGATTAGAGACATGAAGGCACATTCAGATAAAAGAGAGCCCTCTGGGGCCTAAAGATCTGATTGTTGCTAACTAACAACGACACCGTTTATTACACCGAGCGTTCAGTACTTTCAAAGTTATATGCGAATAACTTGCAAATTGTATACTTTTATTGTACTGAAATACAAAATATGCTCTGTAAAGCTTCAGTGCTTAAAATAACTAAACCCTTTGCATTAAACTTTGCAAGATGTGTTGCGTTTGAAAATGATAAAAATGTTCAAATTAGATCGAGCGGAGCAACTTCATCTTGACACAATAAGATTCGATTATATGGTGATTTCGTATTAAATAGCAAAAATTCAAATTCCTACGTAATATATCTAATGGGCAAAACATGTCCTTCAGTTCCTAAAATGAGGAACTCAGATAGATCCTAAGATATAGTTTTTATGAAGTTGCTCAGAAGTCTAATGAAGGGGTCTGATGAGTCCCGGAAGACCTTCAGTCATTTCCCCGAAGGCCAAATAATTATTTCGCTTTTCCTAACGAAAGCGTGCGGATCATGGATAGTAATAAAAAGACCGAGTTTTTAGGGAGTCTTGTATTTTTAGAAACCTTATTAAATATCCATGAGATAACATTTACTTTCCTTATAGTGCATTTTTTACAAATAAGAACAAGGACGTACATAATAATATTCTACATTTAAGATTATGAAATGCATTTAAATATTTAAGCCGGATTTCACCCCAGTTTATTCAGCCAAAGCATTTTACATTTGCCAAGGAAACCTGAACTAAAACTCTTAACCCAGATAATACCTTCTAAAATAGAAATGAATTATATGTAGCTGATCTAAAATGACGATTGACATTCAGCTTCGCGAATGCCGCTAGATCGTCAATACCCGGTCCTTTTAGAACTTAAACTGCAAAATTCACACTGAAAATGTCCGAAAATCCGTTTTCTTTTAGCATAATTTCCGAGTTCCAAAATAGATGTTATCCGTTTGAGAGCCAGGTTCCAACTCTGGGTGCCGAAGTACGATCATCACACCCTTCGACTCTTCACCGAGGGCTGGCAGAATTATTTTAAGCCATTTTAATGCGTCAAATGTTACCGGGGATCAGTTTCGGGAAATTGCACGAGTACTGTTCGTATCTTTACTTAAAGTTTAATTACCTTTCCAACAGCTTAAAAATACCTTATTTCCCTGAGAAACTCTTATTCTACCAATTAAAAAATTAAAAGGTTTTACGATCAAGACTAGATAATTGGGTTTCGAATAATTAGAGCATTTTGCTAGATTTAAAAATAGAGATGAAATTTTTGTGGGCACTCAAAACATGATTCTGACGGGAATGGGAAATGAAGCTGCCAATTCATGGTCAAAGCTTTGCAAGACATGTAAATGATGTATGTCAAAAATTGGTTTGATTTTGCACTGTATCGCGTATACAGCAGTGAAATAACTTCTTTGAAACAAATTAATTTCAATAGGAGAATCTATCTTTAAAGCCTTTTTTAAAATTACCACAAAAGGGTTTATCCTTTATATGTTAGCCAGCTGTCTGGTGGTCCGGTGGTTAGAACTCAGGTGGCCACTTGTCCGGTGGCCAGTTGGTATGGACATTGAGTCTGTTACAAGTCGCTACTGGACAAGTAGGGACTTGTCCTAAGAAGGGACTTGCCCAGTAGGGACTTGTTCTGTTTCCATGGACGCTATGTAATTACTCTGTCTTAAGAAACTTGTTTAAACAACAAACTCAGTTGCACATTTTCTAAAAAAAAAGAATAAAAAAAATAAATAAAAAAAGAATTTGCATTGGGTTGAAACTGAATAAAATGACAGCTACTTTCTTTGCTAAACCATTCGTTCCTATCCTGAAAGAAGTTATAAAGATTGTTTATCTTAATTGAAGAAAACTATTATTGATGAAACAAATTCCTAAATTAAATAAAAAAGCATTGTTTATAATTTGTCATATTTCTTCACATTTAGTGAAATTGTTGCATGAATACCACATTGTTTTACATACCCTATGTTACGACGCTCAGATTCAATCCCATTTAAAGTCATCTTTAAAAGGCCATCTAAATCGTTAATATGTAAATAAAAACTATCCATAAGGCAGCAGTGATTAGTTGTTTGCATGACTGTTTTCTAAGCATTGTTGACAAGTTTAGAAAATTCACCCAAAAAGCAACAATTGATTGCGCTTCTATAAAGCCTTGACACAATGCACAGGAATCCATTAATTTTTTACAGTTTTTAAAAAATTTCAATACATTTGTTGTAGTATAGGAATGAAACGTAATGCTCAGTTGAATTAACAAGATCTATCGTGCGGTTTTGTGCAGGCATACTCCACTACACAGGCTGCATTAAAACCTGGTTGTTTCTGAGACGAGGTTGTCCATAATCACCAAGTTACTTTCCAATAATTGTTATTCATACAAGTCTCCTTTCTTTAGCACCCCTCATCACGTTTTATTCAGTGACAAATTGCTTTAGTTTTAACGACTAGACATAATTTATCAATTGCTTAGCAAGAGTACCTTATTAAACAAACACGTGTGAAATATTTTTACTGTATTTAATTCTTCGCTTGCGGACAGACCAGTCAAACTTAAATTGTTGGGAGCAAATATCTCATAAAGATTATAGCTCGAATGGTCTGTCATTCAAAATACAGGATACATAATAAATTAATACAGAATAAAATTTCTACATGGGAAAACTGCGATGGCTGAGAGGGACAATTCAGACTTCACACTTCATGCTTCGTACTTCACACATAATATCTCTGAATTTCACACATAGCACTAACATTTCAGATTTCATATTTCATACTTATTTCATACTTCAGATATATACATACATATTTCATACTTCAGATATAAGAATTAAGTCTGAAGTCTGAAGGCAACACACGTTTGGCTTGGTTTGGCCTACAAGACACAGCGTCACTGCAACTGTTGTCAAGGCAACGTATGCCCTAACATGACATTTTGTGTCCTTTTGCCATGTTTTTGGTCTTTGGTTTTTGGGTTTTTGGTTTTTGGTCAGACTAGCCCTTGCTTTTAGCTGCAAAACGAACGTTTATATTTGGCTTTGAGAATAAAATGTCCACAACAGCATAAATATTTTGGTTGCAACCTAAAAATACTAGTATCCCGTTGTTATGTTTGCAAGGCAGAAGCACACCAGAATTATGACCGCTCGAGTGTTTTACGAAAAGCGGTCATATTCCATTGGGGTAGTGGGGAGGTTGTGGGGGTGATGCATGTTCGTATTTCTATGGATACTTGAATTTAAAGGTATTTTTACCTTTCAAATAACTGTATTTTTTTCTGATAAGGCCTCCTTATCTTATTACAAATTATGTATAAAAACTTTCTTAGTTTTTGTGCAGAGCGCTCGTTTGTTATTTTCTCTTTGCAACAGCTACCTCTCTATTTCCTTTTAGCCAACAGTCACACCACAATTACCACTTTTATAATCTTGACCCAAAAACAACGAGGTGTTTCACCAATTTATAATCGCAATAAAAATGCAAATGGATGTAGTTGTACATATACCTGCGCTGTAATTGTCTTTCTCTAGATAGGGCAAATCAATCTTTTTTATACTTCAGCCTACGTTGAAACCAGGGACCATTTCAAAAAAAGGTGGTTTTTCAGACTCCAGTGTTCAAACTTCACACTTCAGATATAAAATTTACGAGTTCACACTTCAGCCTTCAGATTTAATTCTTATCTCTGAAATATGAAATATGAAGTCTGAAATTTTAGTGCTATATTATTTTTAACACTTGAAGTACGAAGCATGAAGTGTGAAGTCTGAATTGTCCCTCTCAGCCATTGTAGAAAACCTTTGGATCGGGAAAGAAATGCTCAGTATAGAGAGATCATCGTTCAATAGAGGAGACTTTCGTAAGAAATTATGGGAACCAAACCAGGTTCCAGTATAGCAGTTGTTCCGCAATGAGAAACGTTCCCTAACTGAGATCTTTTACTGTAATTTAATTATATGATTAATGATTATATTACTCCCAAAATACCTGTTATTTTGTTTATTTCAACCACGTAACTGCATGATAACTAGAGTATAATAGATTCGGTCTCCAAAAGTTCACAAACTTACAAATATAAATCTGTTGAAAATCCAATATTAATAATAATAAAATAAACGAAAACCTATTTCCTAAGTCGAAATATTAAACTCTTGGCCAAAAAAGAACATTTCAAAAATCAATTTCTCGCTTACAGCAGAAGCTTAACAATTTTGCTACCTGATGTTGTTTGGTTTTCCTTTACAAACAAGCAATGCTTTCTTTTCAAATTTTGAAACCCTTCTAAGAGACTTGTTTGCAAGTTCGAAACCGTTCTAGAAAGAACATAGCTTTGCTACTTACTCTGTGAAACAACATTCCCCCCTCCCGTCACAAAGAATAGCGCGTAATTGAAGCTGATCAGTGATATGAACATTCAGTGCACATAAAATGATCATGACAGGTAAAATTTTTCATCCTCGCTTCATCCTTATCAACAAACACAATCATTTCACTATGCTCACCGTATTTGGTGTATGTAAATAAAGCATACATCATTTATGTAATGCACAAGTGCTGCTGATAGCACGCGCAAGAAGCTTGTGCAAAATGCTGCGGCAGCCCTTACGTGTTGTATTTGTTTATAAAGAAATTTTTTTTTTTTGCTCCGCGTTTCGATCATGAAAATGAAAGCAGTAGAAAACAAAAGGACAGGTGCACAACTTCAGATCAAGTACTACATATGTACGAAATTTGGGGGTCCTAGGAACAGTGTGGTCAGAGGAATAACAAAAACAAAATGACGGACCAGTGAAGGGAAAAAAAGGTCCGAAACATTGGCCCCGTACAATTTCAATATACCTTTTGCAAGTCTTCGATTTGCCAAGTATTAATTAGAGAAACATGATCTACATCTATGGTAGTATCAGAGAATTAGATTTTCAGCTAGTAACTCTGTGGCTTTAAACCTGATACTCCCTCTTTAGTTTTTCGCATAAAGTAAGATGTTTATCTTGAGATGTAGGAACTGTATTGCTTTAAATACCAACTGTGGACCACATATCCCTTCATTTAACTCAATGTAGAAAGGAGCAAAAGTTATGATGAAACTCAGTAAAAAGTTATAAATTTCTGGCGTTCTTCGGCGTAGGCGGCGTTTAATATATATTTACTTAACTCAAGGCAAATAAGACTCCGTATGGCACTGAGCTTGGAATGGTTGGATACTGAACTTGCTTCTCGGTATGCCTTAATCCTGGATTCACAGCCCAATATGGCTGGATCCTAGACTCGTATCTCGATGTGGCTGGATCCAGGATTCGCAGCTCCCTATGATAGGATCCTGAGCTCACACCTCTATGTGATTGGGTGCAGACAACTTTTTTTCAAAATCATCTCAATTTTAATATGAACTTTATTTAAAGCTATTACTACATGCATAGTTTGATTGTGTAAATTGATTCTCAAAATCATGAAACAAGCTGAAGGCCACCGACTCTGGCCGATTAAGATGCCAGGACCTCAATAAACACCTTGTAAATAATACTAGAAAATATAACCAACATTTAGTGGCGTAAAATAAGTGAAGCATCAGCTGTTTAATTTATGTCAAAAACGATCTTTAATTTGAAGTAAAATAAGATTTTTGTCGTTCATTTCATTTGGCTTTCGATGCAGGTTTTTGTCCATAGCAGGGACCAGTTATGCATTACTTAGAAACAATGTTTTTATGCAAACACATAATTGGTGAGGACACATGTCTCTACGTTACTCACTAGACAAAAACAGAAAAAGCAAACATGTATGCAAACCGAATCGTATACGAGATGGAATTTACATGAAAATGTTAACGTAGTGTGGATGCTTCTGCGTTTTTTTTACATAAACTTCACCAAAAAAATTCTCATCAGTTATAAAATTCAAAATCCTTTTATTATCTTATTATATAAGCGATGGGCTCTTACAGAGGTTGCAGTAACTGTAATCAATACACCAGGAGGCTTGATATGAATAAAGGATTGTTTATTTGTTTGTGTTCCATTATTCTAGTTTACCGCATTTATAGACAACACAATCAATCACTGTAGCGCGAATAATAATAAGTAAGAGGATATTTACTCAATCACATTTGAAGTGACTGATTTCTACAAAATATGTCCGCAATACAGTTAAAGGAGCTCGTAGGCACCAGAATAATATAAAAGGAGCTCGCAGGCACCAAAATAATAAAAATAACAGTGAAGACTAAAACCTGACAGTAGCGTGAGCTAGATTTTTTTGTCCGTGGCCTATTTTTGTAGGACACAAAAGATCCACAAACTTTAAGAAAAAATGAGCACAGGCGGCTCAGCGGCGAATAGTTTCGCAGATGTGATCAGAATTCCCAGCAAACAACCAACGTCTTTTTTGGTTTAAAAAAAGGTTGGATTTTGGTCGCGACGACTTCACAACAATATTCTGACCTATTACCCCAGAACCCGACTTTATTCCTACGTCGAGGTGACGTCGGTTTTCTGACGTCATTCCGACGTTGCAAAAACGATCAAAAAATGATGAACATTATTATCGCTCACCGGAAATGGAAGTCATTTTGAAAAAGAGGAAGAAAAAACGCAATTTTTACATGAAAATTTTAGAATTTTGATGGCGCGTCGGTATTTTTCTTCCTAGATTGTGAAAATGTACATGGAAAATGCTTTCGTATGTATTTCACAACAGCAGTTGAATGATTAGTTATCTATTAATTATATAACTCTAGTCAGTTTCAGGTCGGAATCCAACGTCGGTTCCAATTTCATATACAACCTAAAACCGACTTAATTCCGACGTCGGATTTAGGTCGGAACCCGACGTCATTCTGACGTTGAAAACCCGACGTCGGTTTCATTTCATATACAACCAAAACCGGCACGTCAGTCCGACGTCGGAAACGTCGGGTCACGACGTCGACCCGACGTCATTCTGACGTCTTAATGTTTGCTGGGTTAAAGTGATTTTATCCATTGTAGCTGCTAAGAGGATTAGGCTTGAACCATGTCTTATTCATATCCTCATTTTTTTTCTCTAATTTTTTAGTCTAGACTGGTGTGAACTGTTATTCTGAGATTAAATAGTCATGCCATTATCGTAGCTGAGACCGAAAGGCTATGTGAGGAAATATGTAATTAAAATTCAAAAAATGAATTGAATGAATGAAGTCCGGTTTTCAGACACTGCGTGGTATGAGCGTTGTAACTTGGTATATAGGTCTGCTATAGAGTCTAGACGACAGATTGTATTACATTACTACAGGAAATTTCTGATATTGTTGTTATTGATATCTCTTCAATCTCCGTGATTTTAACTCAATGGAAGCCTCTATTTGCCTTTTCTGGTACAATCTCCTCCCTACCCAACCCCCAGCCCTACTCTCTCCTCCCCACCCAACCCTAACACTACGCAGTAGGGAGAAAACGGGGGTTTGAAAACAGGAAGTGACGTCATAGTGACGTCACGTGGTGTTTTCAAACCCCCACGGGGGTTCTAAAACAGTGACGTCATATTGACGTCATATTAAGGTCATATTGACGTCATATGGTTATCATATGGTTATCATATGGTTACCATATGGTTACCATATGGATGTCATAGTGACGTCACGTGGTGTTTTCAAACCCCCACGGGGGTTCTAAAACAGTGACGTCATTATGACGTGATCTAGACGTGTTATGAAGGTGATATGGAGGTGATATAGAGGTGATATGGAGGTGATATGAACGTCATATGAACGTCATATGAACTTCATATGAACGTCATATGAACGTCATATGAACGTCATAATGACATAATATGGAGAGTGGGCGGCCATTCAAACAACCATTCAAACGGGCGGCCATTCAAACAACCATTCAAACGGGTGACCATTTTTTTTAAGCATTTCCCACACTCTCATGCATACACATACATACTAACACCATGACACGATTAGCGCTTATTTCAGTATCAGTGGTGGGCTCTTAAAAGAGCCAGGAGATGTTAGTTTTTCTCCTGCTGCTGCCGGTCCCGGTTTAAAAGAATGTCACAATGTCCTGCACTGGCCTACTGCAATGTGTGAGCTGTTGCCCGTTGAACAAAAAGTGGTCCCCTCGCATGCCGCAGGTAAAGCACCTCACAGAGTAGCGGTCATTTAGCGCCAGCAGTTCAGTCCAGCGCGCCGCGCAGACCAGGCACATTTGATGGTTGCACTCAGACAGCACCCGGTCTGGGGAGATCATACACCCACATCCTGGGCAAATATCCAAGTCTTGCTGGAGGAAGAATGTCCCCCAGGCCGGGTACTCTTCTTCTTCCATCCGCGAAGGTATTGACTCCCCTAACATCATCGTTCTAAAGAACGCTTCTTCATAGTGACCAGCCTCTATATCTCTAAGCCTCTTTCCAATCGTGACTTGACGGTTGTACAGGACGGGCACGCACAGGACGGATCCATGAACCGGGTCTGGCAGCAGCTGGAAGAAGTAGACTCTTTCTGGGGGTGTCTGTGGCTGTGTGACAGGCAGGTGAAGTTCTCTAACTTCAGCAATGGTGCAAGCATCCTGTAACCCGAAGAAGCACTCCATGTTGACGGAAGCGAGTGTGAGCCCAAACTGAAATGAGCATGCCTTATATACCACCTGAAGTCAGGATCGGACCCCCCCCCCCCCCTAGTGGAGCAAAACTCGGGACCCCCCCCCCCCCCCCCCCTA
Source organism: Protula sp. h YS-2021 (assembly GCA_949752745.1). Classification (NCBI taxonomy): domain Eukaryota; kingdom Metazoa; phylum Annelida; class Polychaeta; order Sabellida; family Serpulidae; genus Protula; species Protula sp. h YS-2021. The sequence goes on along the minus strand of OX457027.1, from coordinate 25,803,705 downwards.
GTGGAGCAAAACTCGGGACCCCCCCCCCCCCCCCCCTAGTGGAGCAAAACTCAGGACCCCCCCCCCCCCCCCCCCATCAGCATATAATGCGAGGATGTTCGCTAGTAGTATATAAAGGCGGGTTACAGCTTCATTATCCAACACAAGCAGCAAGATGTCAACAAATCGTAAAATCACAGTGATGCGAAACGGCAAGGCAGTGACGCTAACGACAGAATGTTATAAGTGTTGGGTCTGGATAGAATATCCAGGTCAACCACACAACTGCCCGGTGCACCACAATGCACCACGACATTACTGCTGCAAAACTTGTGGTGGACTGCTCTGGTACAAGTTTACTGCAAGATTGTATGGACAAGAGGAATGCACGGACTGCTGGTGGTGTGGAGCGACACTAAAAAACTTTGGCTACTATAACCGTCATCCGTTCAAGTGCTCGCGACGACCGTTCTCCATGGAACAGTTTTACAGATACCAGTGCGACTGTGGCAATCCGACTTGCTGGTGAAGCGTCAAATTACTAACATCTTTCGGCCCTTTTAAGGGCCATCCTCTGTTATGAAATGAAAACGCAAATTCTGTCTATGTATGAATGTGTATAAAAGGGGGATGTTTGAGATTACATTTCAGCATTTTAGTTTCAGCAGTTGACGTAACAACAACTAGCTAAGATGGAACGTGAAGAGCATGGGAAAGGAGCAAAGAGAGAAAAGATGGAAGAAGATGACATTTGGCCATACGGTCCAGTTCAGTGTGCGGAATGTAATGTAGAATTTCCATCTATGGATACTTTTGAAGCACATACATGCAAAGCTGAGATGAAAACTTTAGTGAAACATGAAGGGAAAGGAGCAAAGAGACAAAAGATGGAAGAAGATGACATTTGGCCATACGGTCCAGTTCAGTGTGCGGAATGTAATGTGGAATTTCCATCTATGGATACTTTTGAAGCACATACATGTAAAGCTGAGATGAAAACTTTAGCGAAACATGAAGGGAAAGGAGCAAAGAGAGAAAAGATGGAAGAAGATGACATTTGGCCATACGGTCCAGTTCAGTGTGCGGAATGTAATGTAGAATTTCCATCTATGGATACTTTTGAAGCACATACATGCAAAGCTGAGATGAAAACTTTAGTGAAACATGAAGGGAAAGGAGCAAAGAGACAAAAGATGGAAGAAGATGACATTTGGCCATACGGTCCAGTTCAGTGTGCGGAATGTAATGTGGAATTTCCATCTATGGATACTTTTGAAGCACATACATGTAAAGCTGAGATGAAAACTTTAGCGAAACATGAAGGGAAAGGAGCAAAGAGAGAAAAGATGGAAGAAGATGACATTTGGCCATACGGTCCAGTCCAGTGTGCGGAATGCAATGAAGAGTTTCCATCTATGGATACTTTTGAGGCACATGCATGTAAACCAGCTGAGATGGAAAATGTGTCTCAAGAACATGTTTCAAAGAAACAAAAGACAGGACAAGTAGGGAGAGGTAGAAGGGTTAGTCTTGGTGAAAACGCGCAGGAAAAACGGTTTGAATCTGAGGATGGATCAGATTTACTGCTTGAAATGCGACAGCAAGAGAACCGTATCAAGGCACATTTGTTGGAGACCTTAAACCATGGAATGAAATGGTACATTGTCGTGCATGTACGTTTCAAGAAACTAACAGCAAATGCTGAAGGTGTTATGGTAGAACAAGTGGATAATGCATTTATAAGCAGTCCAACATATACAGCATACAATCCAGCAGATATTGAGCAGGACCTACCAGAAGCCTATAAAGAATTATTTACCAAGTTTGACGAACATGAGCGACAAGGCTCTGGCTGGGTATTGGATAACATACTGTACATTGAAGTACATACAGCTACGTTGGTTCCTCTAGAAGCGAGCAGTTTTATTCCACTGCCGAAGAAAGTGAAGAAAACAATGGGTGTGATAAACATTAAGAATGATGATAACAAGTGTTTCTTATGGTCAGTATTGGCTTACCTTCACCCTCATGACGACAACCCAAATCGCGTGAATCATTACAAACCATTTGAGAAGGAATTAAAGGTAGAGGGTATGACATTTCCGACACCAATTACTGACATTCCAAAGTTTGAAAAGGAGAACGATGTAGCCATCAACGTGTTTGGATACGAACAAGATGTAGTTGTTCCAATACAACTTAGTCGAAACGTCAGTGTCAGAGAAATCAACTTACTTCTGATTAGCAATGACAAGACAAGGCATTACTGCCTCATCAAGAGTTTTAGCAGACTTATGGCTTATCGATCAAAGCATAAGTGTGCACATTTTTATTGCTTCAACTGTCTTCACGGGTTTATGCGACAAGAGCTTTTAGATAAGCATCGTGAAGTGTGTGACAAGAATGGAGCACAACGTTTATCATTTCCCAAGGAACCATTCATCAAGTTCAAGAATGTGGCTAAACAACAGCGAGCACCGTTTGTGATTTATGCTGACTTTGAATGTTTCACGCAAAAGCATGAAGAAGGAGACAAGTATCAACATCATCGTCCAAACAGCTTTGCCTATGTGGTTGTGAGCCAGTACAACACACGTGCACCAGTTGTGTATCGAGGAGACAATGTCGTAAAGGTCTTTTTAGACCATATGGTGAATGAACGCGATCGTATTGTACGTGGTTTAGAGCAACCAAAGGAAATGGTGATGACTCGTGAAGACAAAGAGAATTTCAAGAACGCCACTGATTGCTACATTTGTCATGAACCTCTAGGAGCAGATCGTGTGAGAGATCATGACCACATCAATGGCAAATATCGTGGAGCAGCACACAATGAATGCAACTTACAATTTCGACTTAGAAAAGATCAGCAAGGGGATCAAGATTCTTTTATCATTCCCGTATTTTTCCACAATTTGCGAGGCTATGACAGTCACCTTATCATGGAGGAAATTGGAAAATTCAAAGGTGAAACGATTACAGTCATTCCCAACACCATTGAGAAATATATTGCATTCACCCTGAGCAATCTGAAATTTACAGACAGCTTTCAGTTCATGAGTACCTCTCTACAGAAGTTGGTATCCAACCTTGCAGCAGAAGGGAAAGATAACTTCTACAACATGACCTCTCACATTCACGATAGTGATCAACAAGATTTGCTGCTGAGAAAGGGTGTGTACCCCTATGATTACGTGGACGAACCATCCAAGTTTGCTGAAACACAGCTACCATCAAAGGATAAGTTTTATAGTCAGCTTAGCGAAGAGGACATTAGCGATGAGGATTATGCGCATGCACAGAAGGTGTGGGATACATTCAACTGTACAACATTTGGTGAATACCACGACCTGTACCTGAAATCAGATGTGTTATTACTAGCTGACGTGTTTGAAAACTTTCGTCAAGTATGCCTCAACACGTATGAATTGGATCCTGCTCATTACTATACAGCACCAGGACTGTCGTGGGATGCAATGTTGAAAGCGACAAAGGTGAAGTTGGAATTGATCAATGACATTGACATGTACCAAATGGTTGAGCAAGGCATACGTGGAGGAATATCTGTGATCACACACAAGTATGCGAAAGCGAATAATCCCTACGTAGCAGAATACAATTCTGAGATACCAAACAACTACCTGATGTACCTCGACGCAAACAACTTGTATGGCTGGGCTATGTCACAAAGCATGCCACAAAGAGGATTTATGTGGGTGAGCGAGCCAGAATCCCTCGACTTCATGGATGTGGATGAAGATGATGACATTGGATTCATTTTGGAAGTGGATTTAGAATATCCAAATTCAATCCATGATCATCATAATCACTACCCAGTGGCTCCAGAACGGAAATGTGTCAAAGTTGAAGAATTGTCAGAGTACAGTCAGAAGCTGCGGAAAGATCTAAACATGAAAGAGAAATCCAGTGAAAAGCTCATTCCTAGCTTGTCTGACAAGAAGAAATATGTACTTCATTACAGGAATTTGCAACAGTACGTCTCACTGGGGTTGAAAGTCACTAAAGTACATCGCGCCATCATGTTTGAACAGAGCAAATGGTTGGCAAAATACATTGCCTTGAACACGGAAAAGAGAAAATTGGCCAAGAACCCATTTGAGAAAGACTTCTTCAAACTGATGAACAACTCGGTGTTTGGCAAAACCATGGAAAATGTGAGAAAGCGAATCAATGTTGAACTTGTTCACAAGGAAAAGCGGTTCAAGAAACTTGTAGCCAAACCTTCTTTCCACAAATTCAAAATTTTCAACGAAGATTTGACCGCGGTACATTTACGCAAAGTGGATTTGCTTCTGGATAAACCCATTCAAGTTGGTTTCACCATTCTCGACCTCAGCAAAGTGCTTATGTTCAACTTTCATTACAACTACATCATGGTCAAGTATCCCAATGCCAAGTTATTGTTCAGCGACACCGACAGTCTATGTTACGACATAGAAACGGAAGATATCTACAAGGATATGCAGCAGGATGCTGACCTGTTCGACACAAGTGACTATCCGCCGGATCATTTCCTACATTCCAACGTGAACAAAAAAGTGCTTGGGAAAATGAAGGATGAGACGGCCGGCGTCCCCATTGAAGAGTTTGTTGGACTCAGACCGAAAATGTACAGTTTATTGTGTGGTGGGAAAGAAAAACGTACGGCTAAAGGCATCACTCGCGCGTGTCAAAGACGCATTAAACATGTGCAGTATAGAGACAGTTTGTTCAAGAAAACTCAAACGATGGCTACAGGACACATTATCCGAAGTCATAGTCACCAGCTTTTCTCGGAGAAGTTGAGGAAAGTAGCCCTCTCCCCATATGACGACAAGCGATATGTGCTGAATGATGGCTATTCCACTTTAGCGCATGGACATTACAAGGCTGTGGTATAAAAGGGGGAGGTCCTCCAACGGAAGAGTTATTTGAGGTGTGAACATTGAAGCGTTAACATGGAACGTGAAAGTCGTAAGAGATCTACAACTGATATGGATACTCTTGCAGATGCAGTTAAAGACTTAAAAGTGAAAAATCCTACCACTACCATCAAGAAATTGAAAGTGGAGACAGCACCAACACCACAGTCGTGGGATGGAATGCTTTCTCTAGGAAATGGAAAGTATATCAAGATTATGAAACAAAGCAATGAAGGAGTGGTAAACATTCGCAAGTACCTGAGAGATGAGGGGACTGGAAAAAACCGTCCAACGAAAAAGGGTATCTTGCTGACAATACCTGAATGGAAAATGTTGAAGAAGCAGGTGAAAGAAGTGGATAAAAGGCTTCGCAGACAAGAAGGTGGCTCATAACAAGGTAAAAACATGAATGCACTCATGCTGAACGGTGGTGCTTACCTTACTGTAAATGATAGGAATGAAGTGATATTAGATTCTCAGAGAAGTTATCATCGGTTTAAACCTGAAGTGTGGAAAGACTTTAAAAACATACCACTTGAACATGGGTTTAAACGTAGACTTGAAAATAAAGTGGAAGTGACGGTGGCTGAATATGATTCTAACATACGTGTAGAAATCTGTAGAAATCTTTTACAGGATTATCCAGAGGATTATAAGGGAGTTGTGCCAGATACACCATATACAGATTTGATCATCTTTGATATCAAGAACTGGCGCGCAGTCTTACGATTCCTAGAAGTGATACAACATCCACTCTTCACCATCTTGCGAGCATAAAAACGTCTTTGCAGACAAGGAGACAGCTCATAGTTCATCTGACTGTTGAACGAGATGGAAGACTTTTTATCGGAATATGAACCCATTACGCATGGATTCTCATATCTGAGAAACGTATATGATGACATCGTGCTAAAACATTTTGGAAAGTATATCATTCTATCAACTGACGAACAATCTGTGTTGAAAGACCATCTAGAGAAGCTGAGGATACCTGGCTTTCTCCTGAAACTCTCAGAGGATTTAGAAGTGCGTGTGACTGAGAACTATTTAGACGTGTTTGTACGATTTCGCCAATATGACGAGCTTACAAAATGCTACGACTACATCACCCTCAACACAGTGGAATGGCACGCTCTGTTACAAGCATTGGATTGGAAAGAACCTGACGCTTGAATTCAAAGAGGAAGGAGTGCAACTCATGCGAGGCACCAAGTCCATTGAACTGACACATCCCATGTGTGTTATGGTGATGAACATTGACATGAATGATCATGGATATGAACTGAAACTGTCTGAACACAAAGATGTTAAAATAATAAAGTTTGGTAATGGACAGTGTTATGCTAGTTTTCATAACATTTACAAACGTGGATGTAATGTCTATGATACATATATTAATTTAGATTGGTATGAATGGCATGTGTTTATTGATGTATTGAATGTATTTGTAAAATAAAAGCTTAATGTGAAATAATTGTGAAATGTAAATAATGTATAACACAATAAAAAAGAATGTTGTATAAAACTGTCTTGTTTATTTACAATATTCATAATACAATTCACAATTACCAACAACTTAACTAATGCAACTTAACTAATACAACATCAATAAAATAATGGTTTATAATGTCTATATACAAAATCCTTTACAACAAAATCACCATCACTTCTTCTTAATACATCAATGATTTCAAAAGGACTATGTCCTCGAGCTCTTTGAATTATATAATACACACAATAAAATCCACATGTAGAGGATATCGGTGTTTGTAATGGAACTGAATTATAAATGAAATTAAACTTTAAAAACTTATTCAAACGACTGTCTATAGGTAAAAGTCCATAAGAGTCAAAATATTCTGCAGGGTCTTCGTCATAATATACTGCCACCCAATGCTCTCCTGGCTCATCATGATCGTCTGTGTTGATGACATAGGCACCGGGTTGTAAAGATGGTAACTGGTCCATGGCAAACACACCTTGAAACAAGTCTTTTGTCGTGGCATCATGGGATAGGATGGCTTCTATCTGCTTCGTGTTCATGACTGGTAGTCGAATTGAATGCTACGATTTGCACTTATTTCAACAATGTTATCAAATTCAGCATACACTATAACATTGACTGTATTTTGCAAGGCACCAGCAAAATTCATTTCTAGTCTCAAATTCCCATGTTTGATAAGGGCATAATGATCAGCACCATCATAATCAGGTGTTAAGTCAAAAGAAAACAACGAATAACCTCTAGGCCAATCTTCCCGTTTTATAATGGAACTTTTCTCGCCATCCAATCTGTCAAAAGATTTGTAAAGAGTTTCAAAAGCATCAAGATATTTGCCTTGATTTATATCAAGCTTGAGAGGTTTGGATAGGACTGGTTCACCATCAGAGTAAAGCTGCATAAAGTTAAGATTAAAATGTTCAAAATTGTATGGATTTCTCAATACTGTTCCAGCAAAGGATTCATTATGAACCATTCCAATGACAATACGTTTTGGTAATTGGCCTAAAAAGATGCTATCTTTCACAAAAGATTGAAATCCAGTTGGAATAGCTAAAACTTTACATTCTTTTCTATTAACAATAAACTTAGCAGGACTTTTCATCAATGCATCTGCATGTCCCAACTGAATACCTGGACTAACCCTCACTTTGCGAATGGTTAAAAACGCTTCTCTCACTTCTACTTTAAAACCATTATTTGCAGCCATTAATACATATCCATCTTTTTGTCTATGTAAACGTAATTTCATACTAACACCATTGGGAAGATAACGATCCTGCTCAAACAAATCTACCCTTAAACCACCTGTAAGCGCAAACTCACGGCTTAGACGTGTATACAAATAGCGATTATGTAAACCATTATTTCCTGTTTCAGCTATATCACCACCTTCAATATTTACATGAAAACCTGATACATATCTTTCATGATTAGGTCTTTTCACCTCATAAGTATTCATTGATCCGGCAGTATCTTTAAAGATGAGACGCATAGAGCGCTCAGAATGGAGACTTTCTTCCGAGTCATGAATGAGATGAGATATGATGCTAGTATAACCATGGGTATTGTTACTATGTGATATCAAACGATCATTTAGAAATAATTCAATATTAGACCATAACCCATTAAACAAATCATTGATACATGACACGTTATCATCTACACCACACAGTGTTCCATCGGCCTTGACAATGCGACATACAATATGGAGTTTACTGTTCTTTAAATCTAGATATTCTTCTGTACTCGCAGGAATGTAGAATTCTATTGGAGCACCCTCTCTAATGGTAGTCATTGGTTGATAGTCTACATTATAACTTTTTTCTACAGCAGTTTGCGTTGGTGGTATGTGAAACCATTCTAATGGAGAAAGGCTACATTCACAAGAATGATTATGAATTAAAGACATGATTAAAAAATATCTTTCTTATGTTTTTTTGATGTTATCCGTTTAGCTGCCTTTCGCCTTCTGACACGTTTTGCTCGTTTCGGTCTCTTTTGTCCTCGTAACCCACCACCAAACATACGTTGTGCTACTCGACCTGTAACATCTTTCGCGATATCTTTTGCAGCCCTTTTAAGATGTGGTGCAACGATTTTAGCCCCTGTCTTAAGCAGTGGAATAGCTTTTCGAGCCAATGATCCCAGTATTGAACCAATACCATCTCCATATTGTATTCGCGCTCCTTTAAATCCTGGTAATTCTCCACCCACTTGACGAAGAAAATGGTTGCGATAAATAGATGGATTGTGTGTGTATGCTTTCATAATGCTTTTGGTCGAAAATGAAGTTTACAGATGACCTTCCCAGTTTGAAATGGAACATTATGGTCTGTGTCATCCTTAATATTCATTTCTATCACGTCAAATTTGGATGTGTTTACAGGAACATAATGAGGTTCTCCATAAGTTTTCATGATAATGTCTCCATCATGTCCTTGTATTGCAACAGAACGTAGCAAAGGAACATAATAATCACCAACAACTTGTGGCTCACAAATACTACAATACACATAAAGTGTATAAAACCCCTGTTTCACATCAGCTTTATATTCAGCTGTACACGTTTCAGTATACCATTGATCTGGGATAAATCCTAAAATCTCAGCTAATCCAGTGGAGAATGACACTTCAAAGCCGTATTTTAGATATAGAAAAACGCGTCGTCTAATTTTATCATACTTTATCCGAATACCTTCTTTAAGGTCATCTTTCATAGAATTAGTTGCTTCTTCATTGACTGCATGACATATTTCTTGTATGGATCTGTAGTAACCATAAGGAATATTGATTGTGTCAAGAACAATATCATTCAGTGGTTGTTGTCGATACTGAATAGAATAGTCCATTCCATGTCTCATGGTTGTCCATGTATGTGGATATTGAATTTCAGCTAATGCCACTTCATATTTTCCGTTCAGATAGATGGTTCGAGGCATACGAATTTGATAATTCGAAGTCTTGTTGTTGGGATAATAGTTCATACTAGCATTGCTGGGTAAAGTAATGTAAAAACTTGTTGACTCCATGACAGCTAAATCGTTTATGTGATGTAGATAGACTAGATGTGTATATACATTACTTCATGTTTGACACTCTTCATCCTCACTTTCTACATTGCTGTCTACATTATTGTCTAAATTGCTATCTACATGATCTAAATTGGTATCTACTACTTCTCCCTGACAACAAGCACTAACACACCTAATTTTTACAGGAATAGTATTTTTATTTCCATTTTCTTTACAACAACAGCACCATAGCTCTTTAATCCATGTTAAAAAGTTTCCCATCCTTCTGGAAACAATCTTTGTTGACGTTGTTGTTGCTCTTTTGTAATATCTTCACGAGTTGTCTTTTTACCAAAAACAGTTTTTGGAATATTAGCGTCTACAATTTCCTCAATAAACTGCTTCCAACCACGCGGTGGTTCTCGTCGTTCTTTTCTTTTTGTAGCAACCAATGCTTCTTTCAACAAATCAATAATGTTAGAATTTGTAATGACAGTACCTGTTTTTAAAACAAGTTCATTTTTATCTGTCCATCTCGTACCATATTTCTTAAGTTCTGCCAGAAGTTGTGTTAGTTTTACATGATAAATGGGTTGAAAATGGTTTAGAAACTGTTGAGACTTTTCTGATTTTTCTGCATTAGATGCTGTAACAGACTTTTGTCGTTGTTGTTGTTGTGATTGAATTGTTCGTAAATGACGTCCAAGCACTTGAGACATTTCTATTGCTTTTTCACGAGTTCGTTTCCCACGTAAAAGTTTATTCACTTTCGTTTTGATTTCAACATCTTTTCCCTTCTTTTCTAACAACATTTTATATTCATATTCAGGAATGAGAACCATTTTCAAAGTATGTTTCATTTTAACAGCAACTGAGCTAACAAGGGTAATGCAAATTTAGCAATAGCTCCAATAAATCCTCCTTTCTGATTAACCAACTTCTTTTTTCTTCGAAGTGATATCTTCTTATTTGCCAGTGTACGTAGGGTATGACGTTCACGCTTGAATAACTTATACCTTTTTGAGCTTAAGGGTAAATGTCCTCGCAATATATTCAAACAAATTTCAAACAAGCTAGTTAATTCCTCCTTAGTAGCTTGTTGTAGTAAGGATTTACGTCGTTTAGGCCCGCTGCGTGCAAGCAAGTGAAGGAAAGGTTGATTCGCTTGAATACGTTTAGACATCTTGGCTGCGAATGGTTAAGTGACTTGGTTCTTGTTCATACACCACCTTATCAACATATACGTAATGTGTATCTTTTGGTAAAATGCCTGTACGAATACGTAGTTGATCATTTGTCTTCGGCTTCAAATCAATGAATAAATAGCCATGAGGTTTGCTGGTAGCATCTTGATAGGCTTCTATGAGAAATTGAGATTTTCCAGGATACATTTGTCGCGCTAATGTACTTATTTGTTGACTGTCTCTAGGATTTTTAAACAGAATGATGTAATGTGTATTCAAACTAATATTACGCATTTCTCTACCATGATGAAACAAATTATGCACAATAAAAATAATGCTTAGATTTTGATGACTGCTGCCAACACTAAATAGACGTGTCATGCGTTCATCACTATGACATTTGGTCATTAAGTCATCAATGATGAGTAAGTTTGGTTTTTTCGGGTTAAAACGCTCTTCAATGTTATCTGGAATGCCTTGGTAAAATTCCACACCTTTCATTCCCTTATACAAAGGCTGATCTGCTGCATAGAGCCATAAAATGGTTTTTGGAGAGGGTTTAATTAACTTTTGTTCTAGAATTTCTCTAACTAGAGAAGTTTTACCACTGCCTGTAGGTCCAGAGACCAAACACGTGAATGGATGCTTCATTTTCGAATATCTGTTTCTTTCACCCAACTGTTAAACTTCTTTGGCCAACCTAACCACTTCACAAATAATTCTTTAACACCTCGTCTTTTTCGTGTTTTCAAGACCTTTTCAATTCTGTAGACTGATTCAATATCTTTTGTCACTTTCTGCAGTTCTTCTTCATAAAAATGTCCGTCAATATCTTCATCCAAAAAGTCTTTCACACGATACAAGTGTATTCCTTGCTTCTTACAACGATGTGTGATAATGAACACTTCTTGCGTCCACTTTATATGATAATCCCGTTGAAATACATATTTCATGTGAGAAATGCGAACCTGATCACCAATTTTAAATTTGTAGGGTTTTTTCTTCTTCTTTGGTTTTAATTTCAATTTGTCTACATACATATACTTCCACACTTTCGATTCTATGTCTTTACGAATATCTGCAGGAGCATACTTATTAGGGAGGGAGCCATGAGGTCTATGGTTATAATTATACACTAAGTCTGGAAGGATGTCCATATATCGATACGTTTGATTATGAAGGAAATATCGATACATCATTCCCTTTAGAGTACGAATGACTCTCTCAGCAAAGTTGGCTTTGGTTTCATTCTTTGTCGTATAGGCATGTATTCCCTCCTTCTTCAAAAATGCTTTTACCCATCTGTTTTTAAATTCAGTTCCTTTATCTGACCTTAGAGTTCGTGGCCTTCGTTGTGTTTCATGAAAAATCTTTTGAAAGGCTTCTATGACGCTGGTATGTGATTTATTAGGCATTGGCTGCACCCACAAATATTTGGAAAACACATCAATGACAACTAATAAAAAGTGGGTGTCATCATTATAGGAAGCTATGTTTCCCATGTCAGCTAAATCAATATCCCACATGTCATCAATTCCACGTGTAATGACACGTTGCCTTTTAAACCTGTATTTTACAGGTTGTAGTAAACTGAAGGCATCTTGATCCTGTAACCATTTCTTCACTTGTGAATGAGTGACTGGTTGATCATGTTTTTTTAATATGTGATATAGTTTGTAAGGACCAGCAAATGCCCCGGGTTGACCAGGTTTAAAGTAAATATTGGTTAAGTAGTCTTTCCACGTCGACATGTTAACACTAAATGATCAACACTTGTTAACATATCTTGCATTTTATTTTATCAACATATCTTGCATTTTATCAACACATCTTAAATTTTATTAACATATCTTAAATTTTATAAAAGCTCAATCAACATATCTTACAAATCAAGTATTGATACAATGGTGTGAATAATTGGAGTCCATTGATCTTCAATGAACATTAACCAACAACTTAATTCATCAAATGTGATAGCATCTACACCATATTTTTCACAGCGTTGATTTGCATTATCTAACACTTTATCTAAATGAATGTAATATTTAGCTTCATTCCAATATGTATAGACACATGCAGAATGACAGGTATGTTCTGAACACTCTTCATTTTGACAAGCAGGACATACTAAACATGCAAACTTTTTTACAGCTAATAACATTTCTTCACAATATGTCTTTTGCACAATATATTGTCTCAATGTAATGTCTGTCATTATACTGCAATGTAGATTAACCACTCTCTCACTTCATCAAACAGTCTTGGATCAAATCGAGCGAAGTGATATGCTGCTTCCACATCAAACTCCTCAGCTCCGTCAATGTTTGAAAACATACACTCTTTGATGAAATCCTCACGTAAGTTTGGTACGCTTAACGTGGAATGCGCAAGTTCCCAATAAATGTCAAAGTGTTGCAGTTGTTGTTGAATAGATCCAAAACGCGCCAGTTCACTTATCATGTAGTCCACATACTTGTCCTTGAAACACGTTTCTACATCCATCTTTCACATATCCATATAACACGTCTGCACACTGTGACGGTTGGCAAACAAATGACTCTCAGTCTTACTCCGCAGAAACAGTTAGTAAGCCACACTTGTTGCAGAAGTTGTCTGGTTCACACAACTTGCAATTGTACTTGTGGCAGTGACAATCATAATCCTCAGCATATCCGTAAGCACCACAATATTCACAGGTAAGTCCAAGTTGATTTTGCACATCCATATTCTCCAATTGAACTTCAGCCAGTCTTTTCTTGGATAGCTTCGACACTTTCATCCGATTGTCCTTTTGCAGCTTAACAGGAGTTTTCTTACCATGACATTCCGTACATGGCAATAAGGTTGAGTTAATGTTATCCATCTCCTGAAGCAATGTCTCCCATTCACCATCATTCATGTTGATGTAACGCGTATATTCTTTCCCTTCAAGCAAGAATGTTTGCACAAAACTCACATAGCGCATATCCAAGTATGAAATGACTTCAAGCCATTTCGTTTGCGTTAAGTACAGTTTGAAGCCAATGTCACGTAATCTTGGTAAGTTCAGACACACAATCTTCCACAAGGATGGTGATAAAGCAAGCCATCTCTCTCCACGTTTGATTCGAAGAAATAATCCAAATTGTCCATGCTCCACAGTAATTGTTAAGTTTGCACTAATTTTAAAGCTGCTTGTCTTCTCCATGGCTGCGCGTCGAATGATGACTGCACTTGACACCTCACTCCTTTTATATGGACATTACATGTATGTTTTCATGAGATGTTTGCTAAATCGCGGAGTGATCTCGTTGAAACCATCCAGAAAGGCTGTTGGTAAACCGTCTGTTAGAGATTGTCTCATGACGATCACTAAAAAATCTCCTCGTTTGCGACTTCCAATTATCCATTGGAAGAGCATTGACATGGTGAAATATCCTTTTTCATAGAGGTAGGCCATCATCTCGTACACCTTAATACGTTCTTCAAGGTACTTGAAGCCATGTAGCATGACCTTTGCATATTTGAAATCGCGATCCTCATCAACACACTTTGGCGCCGGTAGACATAATGTCTTAAAAAGTTCCTCATGAAGACTTCTAATAAGTTGAACGAAACGTCTGGTCATGGCTTCGGAGAACTGTGGCTCTGACGCGGGAACATGCTCTATGTTTCCTTCTAGCATGTAGATAAGCTGAATGACAGTGTTCACTTCTTCCGTTAGGTATATGTATGTGTGTTGGTCGAAAAAGCCTTCTTCACATAAGCACCATAAAATGTTACAATCTATCAGAGGAATCACTGCTTGAAAGTTCCGTTTCAACAGCGTGACGTCTTCTTCAGTAACAGGAATACTTTTGCTCAATTCGAATTTAGATTTGAGCTGCTTTTCATCGTCGTCGCTGTCGTCATTGTCGTCATTGTCGTCATTGTCGCCATTGTCGTCATCGTCGTCGTCACCGTCGTCATCGCTTGACATGACCACTTCTTCCTCCTCAAGATGCTCTAGATGAGCCTGTAACTTTGTACTAAGTGGCTTGGCGCTACCATTTACAAGCGCATTGGCAACCCAGAACGGGTAGTCAGATCCCTCGGGATCGGGCATTGCTTGCTGTACTGGCTGTACTTCTTCAGGCCTAGTTTGCTGTACTGTAGACACGGCTGACGGAGCCCCTAATGCTTCCTCCAAGGCTTTTTCAGCTTCTTTTAGTGTACTTAGGAAGGCAGCAGTCTCCTCTGCAGTTAAAACTGCATCTGTAAAAGCCATTGTTTCATTGCTGAACAGGCTATCAATTTCCATGTTGCTAGCCGTTGTTGCGTTTCGAGACGTCTCCATGATGGTTTGGCAATACAATGATTAGAGTGGTGTCGACCCGACCTTTTTATACTACTGACGGTGAGCCGTGAGCCAGCGGCGTAAAAAGTAGCCGGGAGGGGGGGGGGGGGCTCACTAGGTAGCTGGGCCGGGGGGGGGGGGGTCTGTCGACTAGCTCACCCATATAGATACAGTGTATTCTGAAAGAGTGCTGGGCCGGGGGGGGGGGGGGCTCATGGGTTGGTGAGCCGGGGGGGGGGGGGGGGCTCACGGGTTGGTGAGCCGGGGGGGGGGGGGGGGGTCGGTCAGTTTGCTTTGCAGTCTGTGTGCAGTCAGTCTGCTTTGAACCTTTGAAGCGAACACATCAAAATTTAATCATGCAGTACAAGGACGAGTTTTTTTCTGATGAGCTTCGAGGTCGCTACTTTCTATCAGCGAGGGATGTTAACTTCTGGGAGGAGATATTTATAGAATATCAAATTTTTCTGTTTCGGAAGCGAGCACATCGAAATTCAACCATGATGTATAAGGACGAGTTTTTTTCGGATGAGCTTCGGGGCCGCTACTTCCTATCACCGAAAGATATCAACTTCTGGGAGGAGATTTACATTGAATATCAAACTTTTCTGTTTCGAAAGTGGAGGGATTTCCTTGGGAACAGACCGGAGGAACGGTTCAACCTGTTTGGCAGGGCGGCGGAGGAGAGCCATAAGCGACTACGCCATCGTTCGCCGCCCAGGGACCCGTCGCCCTGCCAGGAAGTGACCAAAGTGACCAGAGTGACCAGAGTGACCGCGGCAACGATGACGGAGACTCCTCCAGCCAGAGTGATCGCAGCAACGATGACAGAGACTCCTCCTGCCAGAGCAACTCCTGTCAAAGTCGCTGCGTCAACGATGACGACTCCGTTGAAAGTGAATCAAAAGGAAGCTGATGTGACTGTCCGGAAGGTGCTGGCGGCACCAAGCGCAACCGTTACAAGACCGGACAGTCCGCCACCAGCTCCTGACGATGAGCTTGCAATCGCTGTCGCCAGTATTTCGGATACAGTCAGCATCGTACAGTCACCTTCAAACACTGACCGCAACAACGAACCTGCTCAGGTGAAACTGGAGAATGTCTCTAGAAAAGAGCCAGATTTCCAGGAGGTCATGCAAATCTTGGGCACTTTGGATAATGTTAATTATTGTAAATTCTGCCATTTTGGCTTTCCGGCAGAATATTCAATGAGATTGCATGAGCAGCAATGCCCGGAGGCTTTGAAGTCCGAATATTATTTTTGTAGTGTCCAGGGCAAAGGATTCACCTCGAGCAGGGTCGCGGTTGTGGCACATAAGCGGAAGTGTGGCTGTGGCGAGGTTGGTGGCGGCAGCGGTGCCAGCGGTGGCGTCAGCGGCGGCGCCAGTGGCGGCGGCAGGGGAACCGATGGCGGGAGGCAGTGACAGCGGCAGGAGAACTGATGACAAGAGGCAGTGACCAGGACCAGACTACGGAAATCCCTCCAGGGCTGCTTTTTAGCGGCCCTCCCATTATTACGAAATGAAACGCTTCATCAGACAATCTTAGTATGAATGAGAGTGTGGGAAATGCTAAAAAAAAAAGAGGACTATAAATCATTGATTTATAGCTCCATCTGTCCGTCTGACCGTCTGAAAAAGCTAAACAAATTGCTGTCTGGGTTAAAAATACCCTAGCATGAGAAATGAAACGCTAAATCTGTCCGTCTGCCCGTCTGAGAAAGCTAAACAAATTGCTGTCTGGGTTAAAAATACCCTGGCATGAGAAATGAAACGCTAAATCTGTCTGTCTGACCGTTTGCTGTGTTATGTGTGTGAAGAGAGAGAGAAATAAGCCACTGTCTGGGTTTTAAAAAAAAAAAATACCCAGGCTTGAGAAATATAACGCTGAATCAGTTGTGGCTATTTCTATATGTGTAGAGAGAGAGAGGGATAAAAAAAAACAAAAAAAAACCCGACTGTCTGGGTGTCCGTGTGTCTGGGTGTCCGTGTCTGGGTGTCCGTGTGTCTGGGCGTCCGTTGGTTTGGTTGTCATAGGTGTTAGAATAGTGAGAAAGCTTTAAAGAAAGGATTGTTGCTTGTATATGGGCACAATGCATGGAGACACCTCTCTTCCTTAAGGAAAAAGAGTGCTCATTTTTAATTGCTGCTACGGCAATCCATTAGTGATGGTGTGTGTGCTTGGAGAACGAGAAAAGCCCTAAAAAACAGTTGCTGCCGTGATTTGGTGTGTGTGGAAAGAGAGAGGGATAAAAATTAAAAAAAAACGTATGTATGTGTGTCTATGTGTGTCTGTGTGTGTGTGTGTGTGTGTGTGTGTGTGTGTGCGTGCGTGTTCGGTTTTCGTAGCCGCAATGCATGGAGAGTTCTCCCCCTTAAGGAGGCAATGGCTGCTCACTTTTTAATTGCTGCTACGACAAGCCATTAGTGATGGGATATGCGTGTAAAAGCCCTAAAAACACTTGTTTCCGTGGTTTGGTTTGATGTGGGTGAAGAGGGATGAAAACTAAAAAAAAAACAAAAAAAAGGACTGTCTGGGTGTCC